>JASDQU010317802.1:977-13266 GCA_032191745.1 Picea mariana | reverse complement strand
TTATTGTTTTGAATATTTGTTTATGAGTTTCCAAAGTTAAGGTGAGACCTTTCTCCTCTATGAAACTCATAAGATGATATCAAGAATCTTGTGAAGAAATATCTTGAACATGAGCAAGGAAAAAGAAAGAGGTTTTAGATGTTTTGTTGTAGGTACAATCAGTCTTAAACAAGCTTCTTACTCAACTCTTGAAACTCTTCCTTAAATTCTTTTTATTGCTTATGTTTCATATATATATATATATATATATGTATTGGCTAACCTTTTGCATTTACAGTAAAAATAAAAACTTACCGAAAGAAAGGTAACTATAAACAAAACATGAAAACAAACCGGTATGTACAATGAGAGTTCAGAGACATATTACTGCACGAAGTGCTTGAAGTATTGCCCATTGATAGGGGTGTGAAGAATCTTTCCATCAAGATTTTCTAACAAAAATGCATTATTTCCCTCAAAAGCTGTAATTTTGTATGGTCCGCACTAGATCTGATCAAACTTACCATGTTTCCCAACATCCTCTTTTCTGGCTTCCCATTTTAGAACCAAATCACCATGGAGGAATTCCCTATTTTTAGCTTTTTGGTCAAATAAGGCTTTCATATTATCTTGATATTCCTGTAGTTTTTCATCTACTTTAGCCCTATTTTGATGAATTTCAATCAATTGATTTATCCTCCTGGTAATGTCATTTGGCTCTTCTTTTGAGTCTTTCCAGAGCTTCATTACTGACAGCGCTAGATTTATGGGTAAAATGACGTCGGTACCATATACCATATGAAATGGAGACATTCCGATTAACCATTTTGTGCCCATCCTGTTAGCCCATAAAGCATATTTTAAATGTATATGCCGTGCTTTCTTATTTTTGGTTAGTACTTTCTTAATTATAGTGATCAGGCTTTTGTTAGATGACTCAACAAATCCATTGCCCTGTGGGTGGTAGGCTGTGGAGTGTCCCAACAAAATGTTATACCTTTGGAAAAAACTTATCATGGCCATGGATTTGAAGGCCCGTGCATTGTCAGTAACTATTTTTCGAGGACAACCAAATCTTGATAAAATATTCTCCTCCAAAAAACTGATCACTACTGCGTCTGTTGCATTTCACGTAGAAATAGCTTCCACCCATTTAGTAAAATATTCTGTAGCGGTCAGAATCCATTTATGTTGAGCACTCAACTGTGGATGGATTTCTCCAATAAAATCAAGGCCCCATTGCTGAAACAAAGGTTCAATGTTAACTGGAACTAAAGGTAATGCCAAAATTTTCTACTTGCCTGTAAACAACTGACAATGATTACAAGTTCTGACTTTCGTGCTTACATCAATGAATAATTTTAGCCAGTAATACCCGAATCTTAAGATTTTATAAGCCGTTTATCTCCAAGCATGGTGTCCTCCACACACCCCCTCGTGGATTTCATTTATAACTTTTTCTGTTTCAGATTATACTAAGCAGCTCAGTAAGAATCCTAGGGGATCCTTCCAATACAATTGACCATATATAATACAATATTTTACAACGTGTAACTTCAATGTCCTAGCTTTAGATGGGGTTAGTTCGCTGGGGCACTGAAGGGTCAGTAAATAAGAAACAATGTCGCGGTACCAAACCGAAGAAGATAATTTTTCTAGAATTTCAGTTTTGGGCACAGTGACATCGAGTTCGTCTATCTCTAAAAATCCTTTCTCTTGCAGATGATTTATTCTGAGTGATTTCATATTTGATTCAACCAACAATTTAGCCAAGCCTCGACCTTGAATAAGTTTAGTTGGTTTAACTTCCAGGTCGAACTCCTAAATTTTGGCTAACCATTTGCCTCTCCTTCCATCGCTGTTGGGTTGAACCAGTATATCCTTAACATAACTGGTAGGTACATAAGCAATGATCTTTGAATGTAGTACATAAGTTCTGAAAGCTTTGAGGGCTTTCACCATTGCATAATATTTCTTTTCCAATATATCATATTTTAGCTCAACATCTCTGAGACTTTTACTAAAGAACACAATTGGTTGCTCAAAACCCTCATCATTCTTCTGTAACAATACTGCTGCAATAGTGTGCTAAGAAGCAAATGAAAAAATTAAAAATTATTTTAAATAATAAGGACTTGCTAGTACTGGTGCTTCACCTATGACCTTCTTAATGCGTTCGAATGACACCTTAGCCTCGTTTGTCCACTTTACCTCACTATCCTTCTTAAGCACATCTGTAATTAATTTTACGATTTCAACGAAATTTAGAATGAATCTTCTCAAAAAAATTATTTTCCCTAAAAATGACTGAATTTCTTTCCTATTCCTAGGGATATTAATAGTATCTATTGTTTCAATCCTTTTCAGGTCAATTTTAATTCCATCCCTAGACACTATATGGCCCAAGAGTTTATCTTCTTGCATTGCAAAATCAGATTTCTTGGGATTCAGAGACAAACCAAATTTGTGACATTTTTCGAAAGTTTGCTTGAGGTGTACTAGATGTTTTGCATTGGATATAGAAAAAATAGTTAGATCATCAAGATAAATAACAACAAACCTATCTCTTTCACCGACGAAGGCGATGTCCATAGCTCGTTGGAAATTTTCTCCTACATTCATTAAACCGAAAGACATTTTTTCATACATAAAGGTACCCCAAGGGGTAGTGAACACAGTTTCTCTTTATCATCTTGATGGACTACAATTTGATTGTAGCTTGAAAATCCATCAATCATAGACATTGTGTTAGCTCCTACTACTTTCTCTAAAACACGATCCATTTTAGGCAATGGATAATTGTCTTTGAGTGATGATCTGTTTAGATTCCTAAAATCTACACACAGTTTGATTTCACTGTTTTTCTTTCTTACTGGAACTAAATTAGCTACCCACTCGGAGTATCTGAGTGGGACAATGATCTTGACATCCATAATCTTTTTTACTTCTTTCTCTATTACAGGTAGCAATATAGGGTTAATCTGTCTGAGTTTTTGCCTGAATGGTTTGACACCTTGTTTCAGAGGAATTTTGTGTTCCATTATAGTGGTGTCATAAGTTCTTAATTTGTAACAGGACCAAGAAAAAACATCTTTATACTGTCTAAGAAACTCAACATACTTACTTTTTATTTCAGGAGGAAGGTACTTAGATAATTTTACCAACCTAGGATTTTCTTTGGTACCTATATCGTACTCTTCAACCTCTTCTGGCTGAGGCTATAAGGTAGACTTCAAAGGAATGTCATCATGATTAAATAACCTCTCTAAGGGGATCAGGACTTTGGGAATCTGATTATTTTTCAAAATAAGAATACGATGATTAGAAATATTATCTTGAAACACTTGAAGATCTTCCCCTTCCTGCATGATCCAAGCGGGATCATTTTGATTCTCTTGGTCGATATGTGTTTCAGCGAAGTCATCCACCATTTCTAAAAAAATCCTGATTTGTTCATCATCCTTGAAAACCTGTCAATGTTGTATGTTATTCGGTATGGAAGGTCTATGTCTCATCTCTATATGGTATTTAAGTTTGAAAACCGTTGGAGGTGTTAGTCCCTAAAGTTTCACTTGACTATGAGAGGGAAAGCTAGGGCATCATTTGTTTATTGCAAAGTGTTTATAAGGTTTTATGATTTGATTTTTTAGTAGGGTGGTTGAAAACTAGCTCAAGGTTACAACATAACATGAAAATCAAGATCATGACATAGCATATCCCATTGGATGAATAATAGGTGGACACATAGATGGATTAAACCAATTAAGAAAAAGAAGATGAAGTCTTCAATTTGTCAACTTCACATGAATTATCGTCTCAAAATGTCATAAAGAAACAAGACAATCAACTTGATATCAAAACTTGAAAAATTATCTCTACAACAAAATTTTCACTGTATAAATCAACAGTCAAGAATAAAAAAGCATTGCAATCTGAATAATGAATTCAAGCATGAAGAAAGAAATAACAGAATAGAAAAAGAGGGTCTAACCACATGAAGAAAGAAATAACAGAATAGAAAAAGAGGGTCTAACCATCCATATGCCTTTGCTATTAAGTGTCAAGCCTTTTATAATGAGCTTCACAAAAAGGTCCCCTGGATCTCCAATTTTTCGATCATCACATAGTCTTTCCTCTGTCTATTTAAACTATCTATAAAACTTCCAGATCCTATCATCTAGTATAGCTTTAATGACTAGATTCGAATAGTATCTATCTACTAAGGTAGTTCACTCAAAAAGAGCTTCTACAATCCCAAAATAGATCACAACTCAACAACTTGACATTGTATGATATTGCCAGCTTTTACATTTGATTCTACAAAATAGGAATTAGTTTGATTTAGTCAAACAGATTGAGGTCTTAGCATATCACTGACCAAAAACGAGTAAGCATTGCCATATTTCCTGGAAAACATTTAAATCATGATTGTAGCAAATCTCCATGTAACCTTTAGGATATAATCACAGCAGTAGCTTTAGCATTTTTCTATTTGAGCTTTGTGGTAAGAACGACATTGTACCAATAGAGTCTGAAGTTTATCTCCCTGATTTCTTTGAGAAATGCCCTTTTCTCTTTCTTCTTATTTTTAAAACCTTGAATTCTTTCTTGCTGGCCATAATTCCATTGTTCTATTTGTGCCTTTTCTTTCTTTAACTGTCTTACTGTTTTCTGAAATTTCTTGATCCTTTCTTTATCAGTTCTGATTTTAACTCTGAATCCTGAGCATTCTTCAAAAGGATTCGGGTTTAAGGCAACTTTGGGTTCTTTTGCTTTAACTTGGTACTTTGAGACTAATCCCGAGCTATGTTCTTCATCAGAACTTGCTGAATCTATAGCTTCAGGCACATCTGATATGCGATCCGAGTCTTCAAAGTAATCCTGTTTATTCTTAGGGGTTTCATTGATACCTTTAGCCATCTCTTTAGCTTTTTCTAATCTGGTTGAAGCTCTCGTTACAGGTCCTGTAGATGATGAAATCATTTTTTTACCTTTGCTAACTGGTTTCTTAGGCAATGAAGTTCTTTTTTCCCTTTTCCTGGTACCTGCTTCAATATTCTCAGAGTCATCTTCTATAACTATGACGTTTTCTTCTTTGATTGATGGATTAAACATGGCCTTTGACTTCAATCTATACTTGTTGGTGACCCTAGTAGAATTCCTTCTAGGTTTTTGTGATACAGACACACCTTTAACCCTTTTCCCTTTGACTACACTCTCTTTGACATCTTTGTCAAGCTTTTGAGTAGAAAATAAGGGAGATTTAAAGGGTAATCACCATTTAAATGCATTAGTATCCTAATGTGGTGGATATAGACCAGTGAGAATCTACCTTCACAGGTGATATACCTGTGGATCACGATCAAATCAGTGTGCCATTCGGGTCGAATCCAACTACGAGGTACTCCCCTTTTCCAATTCGGATTTTGCTTATCTGGAAGCAGGAATTGGTTTACAAAATTTGTAACCACATGCTCTTTCTTCCACTATCTTTATCCTCCAACCACCAACCTGCAAGCCTTTGCAATTGTTTGCTCTATCACTAGCATCAGCATCTTACCGATCTCCACCTCGCGACCATCAAAATTCAGGGCGAACTCCATGGAGACCTGCTCATCGTAGCCTTGAAAAGTGGTAAGGAATTCAAACCACCCAACGTCTCTGAACCTTTGAGCCATCTGAGGATAGGCTTCAAGAAGTTCGACACCCTCTGGTTCTATTCTGACTACCTGTCCGCTCCTCTTTGGCACCATCAAAACACAATTCTATAAATAGTGTCCTTGGGTTCCAAATTCCCCACTTGTAATCTGTTAGTGTATAATGTTCCTTTGAGCGAATACCTGCACCTAAATTCAGCAAAATCAAACAGGTATAATATAATGATCATTGAGAATTGGGTGATTTAAAATGAGTCCTGCGCGGGTACACAACAATCGGATTATGAAACGGTTTGAATCAGTAAATGATTCCAAGTTATTGTGGACGCATGCAAACTCTCAATCCATGATTCGTGTCATCATAACGAAATCTGGATGGCAGGCGTGTATCAAGGCATGATTATTTTGGCACTACGGGAATAGCCTTATTCCCGTAGAGCTATTAATGACTGAGCAAAATTTGAATTTATGAAATTCAAATAGGCATATAAGGTGACACCTCATCTAAAACCATGCCTTTCAAAATCAAACTTAAATAAACTATTCAAAAACTGTAATGAAAACCATAAGACACTAAAAACAAAGATCGAAATCAACTGGAAACAAAAAATGAAGTGTAGTTAAGAAGGGTTTAGGATAAGGGTTTCTCACTAAACCAAGACAAAATTAGAGACAAAGGTTGAGGCCGCTTTAGCCAATGAATCTGCCTGTTGATTTTTAGTTCTAGGAATGTAATGAAAATTAATCGATGAGAAAAAATTCTCGATTAGATCCCAGGAACAATTCCTATAATATCTCAACCTTGGGTGCTTAGCCTGGTATTGACGATTAATTTTTTTTATGATCAGTTTAGCGTCACCATAGAATTCTAAGTTTTTAATCTTTAATTTTCTGGCAGCTTCTAATCCTAATACTAGGGCCTCATATTCACATACATTGTTAGTATAATCTATGTCCCACTGTAATCTGTAAGAAGAAGGAATGATGAACTCATTGTCGGGTGCCACAAACAACACTCCAGCTCCCACTCCTTCACAAGGTGAAGCACCATCAAAATACATTTTCCAAACTCCAGAACTATATACATTTTTACTTATTTTTTCTTCTTTTTCTTTTTCTGTACAATTTTCTTCTATACATACATCTAAATCATCATCAATAGATAATATACAATTCCCTAAATTCTGATCGGCAATATAAACAGGGTAGTTGTTTGGGTTCAACAAATCACTTACCATAAACGCCAACCTTGTTTCTCTATACAAGCGTGTGAACTGTCCTCTGAAGATCGGGATTGTGGCATATGTCATGTTGAGTTGGAGGGATCCTCCAAGTTTGGCACCCCAAGATTTGGATAACAACATGCCATACTTTGGAGGTATGTCCGCGACAACCACATCCATCAGAATGCTTTTAACAAGAATCTGTGCAATATTAACTACTAAATCTTTTATCATACCTACACATTTAACCTTTCTCAAATCAAAAGAATACAAGTCTCCATATGGTCGAGTGATTTTGAGACCAAGTCTATCCATAATGGCTTTAGGCATTACATTGTGAGAGGCTCCAGAATCCAACATGCAATTGTGGAGTAGGTGATCTGCACAGTTAGCGTGATATAGAAATGGGTGACAATATCTCTGGCACCTTCGAAATGTGGACCAAAGATTATATTAGGCTTATCGTCTTCTAAATTTATAACATCATCCTGACTTTCATTGTCTGAAAATTTAATTATTTTAGCAATTTGCTTTCTGTATACTGGGTTTTTTCCCAGTTCGACCAGAGGTATAGGGATTTTGATTTTATTAATTTCATTTTCCAGACTAAAATTTCCTGTTGTTTTATCAACTTCTGTGGTTTGGGCTTCTATCCCATTCTTTTCAGTTTTATTTATTTGTGATGTTTTTGTTTCAGCCACATGAACCTCTGCTTTCCTTGTGTTAATAACTGGTGTTTCTGCTGTCTTTGTCTTGGTACACTGTGTGTCATCATTCTTGGTTTTAACATTCTATTTTTCAGCAGCCTTTGCAGCTGCCTCGTCTGTTTCCCCTCTCAACATAATTTTCTTCGATGGGGAGGTTGTGATATTCCTGTTTCTAGGCCTTAAATTGTATTTCTGTTGGAGTTCAACCATTATATTATTAGCGATTCCTTGATAAGCTGAATCCTCTGTAATATTTCTATTCTCGTCATTTTCAGATCTGTATTATGTATTTAAGGTTTTTTCGTAATCTTGTCTCGTCAAATAAGGTTCTTGAAAATCATCGCCAAGATTATTTATATCTTCTTCTAACTCCTCAAAATTTTGCATGTCTTCTCCTCCTATAAAATTTTTATTTTTGAAGGGGGCTTGAATCTTTTGATCTTCATTCTTAATTTGTCTTTGTTGTATTTGAGGGTTAGGATTCATTCTAAAATCTTTTCTAGGGAACTGATCATTCTTTGATTGGTCTAATTTCATTCTCGATATTTTATTTGAAAATTCTTTAATTATTCTCGCCATGTCATCCATCTTATCTTCCAAAGACCTCCCAGATCCAGAGGGTCCCACTTGTTCTTTGTACTGTCTAGTCTCTTTATTTCCCATTTCAAATTTTGTTTTTAACTTTCCCGATGCCATCATGTTTGATTCGATTTCTACAACATCATCCTGCATTTTAGTGAGATGAATAGATCTCCTTTCTCTCAACAGTAGAGTGAAATCTGGATCAAAAGAACCAATGCAATTTACTTTTGCTGCAGGTTGGGAAGGTTTAACCTCAGCTGGAATTTTATTATATAATTTATTGAATCTTTGGGTAAACTCAAGAACTGATTCTAAATTTTTCTTTCTCAGAGCCCCAAACTCAGTTAGATAATAGAGATGATATTTCCTTTCTCCCCATTGTCTAATAAAAGAATTTTCTAACTCATCGTATGATCCTATGGACCCTGCTGGGAGTCCTCAGAACTAGGTTCTCATATGACCTTCGAAAGTTTGAATGCAAAGCCTTGAATAAATGTCCCCATGCTTGAGGCCAAGGATATCAACGAATTGGTCAAATAAATTGATGTGTTCAGTAGCGGTCAAATCTCCCTCCCCAGTGAACTTCGACAGATTTTTCATATAATTTTCAGGTAGATCGTGGAGAGGGAATGGGAGGACCAAGGGGGCATACCTAGTAGCTACTTTGGAAAATAGTCTAGGGGGTGGGGGTGGAACTTGACCGCCCCCTCCTCCCCTGACAACACCAGCTCCTCCGACCGCAGCCATTGATAATTTAGAGGGTGAAACTTGGAGATTACAGAGAAGAATTTTAAGGATGTGTGGTGACTTTTCGATTACGTTTGGATAAAGAGAAACAGTTTTAGAGAACTGACCGTTAGGAGACATGAAATTTGAAAAATAGGGAACTGGAAAAAGAGGACTGGATTCTTCAGACTTAGAGGATGTGTATACAGGAGAACCAACAGGAGTCGAGTCAAGGTATACAATATATTCTTCTGAATTTTGAGAGGTTGTAGACTGAATCTCGAGAACTGATGAAATGCCAATCGAGGTGGGAAGTGAGATATATATTTTACCTCTATTGGTAAAGGAGACAGTTGGAAAAGTCTCGGTTTTAAAATCGGGTAACACCAACTCAGGTTCTAGGGTTTCAATTTTATCGATGGATGTTTCTCTGAAAAGGAGTTGGGTATTCGACTTTTCAAGTAGATCCTTAGTATTTGACTGCGTGGATTTGGGTTGATAAATATTACTTGTTGATGAAGCAGTCTGTTTAAGGTATCTTCTTTTTTTTCAGAAGTTTTTCAGGATCGGATATAGGGGAGGTCTGCTTATCATCTGGATTCTTTCTGGTATTATTTCGATTAGAAGCCAATTTATTAATCATGGAGTCGCCAAGTGAAAGATAAAAATAGCCTTATAAAGTGTTCAATATTTGTTCACTATCAAAGAAAGAATCTTAGCAATGTCATTCTTCCCAGAGAAAAATAACTTCATTTCTTCGATCCCCGACATCGACGCCAAAAAGATGTTGTTCCCAAGTTTATACTTAAGGCTTCAAAGTATAATGTCAAGGCATACGAAAAATAAAGAGAGTTTAAAATATGAAAATAAAGTCAATTCTTTTAGGGAAATAAGCTATGGTTGATTTCCAAGTTGTCTTCGCCTAGCTTCCCAACGTTCCCAGATGATTATGTCTTGTTCAATCACTGCCCATGAACGTTCAAGTTCAACCTGGGTGTTAGCAGTATCTAAGATGGTATTAAACAAGGTTAAAGTGATGCTTGTCTAATCTGTGAGACTGAGTTCTATAATTAGGCTGTCTTTCCACAAGTACAGTCATGGAGAAAAGAAAATTAAAAGATCTGTTGTTTTTATGTTTTCTTTTTCTATTTTCAATAATATGAGAAAAATTATTGAAATTGAATTAATAGTATAACAATTCAGAGGTCGTTTTACGTGTCTGAGTCAACTTTGAAAATAATGAATGTGATGAAAGAAAAACATAAAGATATTAGCAAGGTGAGGCATCAATCACAGAAGAATCTCACTCTGATACAGAAGAAGAAAAAAGGATGTGATAATTTTAATGAAGCATAAAATGTGGTAATCTAACTAACTCTCAAGTCTTATGTTTGCTAATAGCAAATACAAAGGAAAATCTATAAGCAATCAGATAACCAAATAAACATATAACCACAATATATTTTGTACTAAGTTGTGATTAGGCATTCATCAAAGACATACGAATAAAGATGCTGGAATATGAAAGAACAAAAGAACACATAACTCATGATTGACGAAATATGGAGTCTCTGGTTTGCAATTTGTCTTAATTCTCGAAAATGAGAGATTTCTTCATTTCCATCGGCCAAGAAAAATCCCTCTTTAAGTCTTTTGAAATTATATTTATACAAAAGGTTACCAATCGTAGACGGTTGGAATTTTCCTTACTCCTAGATATTAACGGTTACAAAATAAAAACTTGAACCATTTTACTTGTTTCCTTTCTATCTCTTTCTCATATTGGTAGAATGAGCATGCATGTGTTACTTCATTACTTATTTGAAGTACTTACTTCACGTGGCTCGAGACACTCGATGCACCTTCTTAGAAACTGTACTAAAATTCTGGAATGCTCTGTCACATCCTTTGCCTAAAAAAGATATAGCTTTCTCTGTAATTTCGACAACCTGTCTTCAATCCTTTTACCTTCAAAATTTATTGACTACAACTGTAGATATGGCTTTACCAACCATCTATCCATTTGAGCGACATCAACCTGCTTCAACTGTGAAATTTCAATCTGAGCTTCATTTAATCTTTCTTTGACGTCCAATTGATTCTTTATAACATTGATTTGTCCTAGTATTCCAACACAATCGTCCTTTCCAATGCCTAGTGATTTTTTATCTAGCAAGTTAAAAGCCTCTTCACAATCTTCCTTTATTTATTTGGGAATTTTCTTTATCTCAACTATATTGGCCTCCCATGCCTTTAGTATGATATCACCTTTGATTTGTTCTGCAACAGTCAATCTGGGAGTTACTGGTACCTCTTCTCTGGCCGAAGATACGATTTCATTTTGAAAGGTGGTTCAGGCTGCATTAGCCTCTTTTTCTTTGAAAATAATATTATCTAATGATTGACTCATCTCCCTAAAATAATCTTGGATGATCCCTACCTTAGAAAATAGGCTTTGTTGTACTGCTTCCAGCTTCTGATGCACTTCCAGTGCCTGGGCTTGAAGCACTGCTATATTTAAACCCTGGCTTTCAGTAGAACTCAGTTTAGCTTGCAGCTGCCTTACCAATTCTTCTTGCTGGATGACCTGCCCTTGAATTGTTTGAGCAGTCTTGTGTACTTCTTCCAGATCAGATTTGAGTTGTCTAATTTCTTGTTTGTCTTTGGCTCTAGCCCGTTCGAGTTCTTTGCTGACCTCTCTTTTGACATTATTCTCTATATTCCTTATTTTATCTCGCAGCTGAGTTATCATGTGATTTATCTGTCTTAGCCTTACTTTTAGATTATCAACAAAAAATAAGTTGGCCGTCGCAAAAGATCCCAAAGAGCCTGCCACCTCTGTAGAAAAATCTTCATTTTCCAAATTTTGCCCATCTAATAATAGTCTGTGTTTTTTTACCATTGTACCTTCTTTCGGATGAATTTATTGTTTCACCAAAGCTCTCCTCTTCTTACTGAAAAAAAAGTCAGAGGAAGGTATCTCTTCAATAGAGATCGGGGTAAGATCACTTACATATATAACTTCAAGACTGGGAATCCCTAAACTTGAATGTTAAGGGGTTAATGCTGTAATAGGATTGCCTAACTCTGTGAATTGTGTTCCTTCTATTGTTCTGGAGGTAGAAACAGGAGTAGTTTATGATAAAGGAAATATCATTTGATTCTGTTTTAGAGGTTTCTCGAATTTAAAACCTATTTCGGACTCTGGATGTTCTGCCTGCGAAGTTTCTAATCCTTGAGAAGACACTTCAGGATTATTTGGGGTTTCCTCAGTAGTCTTTTTACCAAAGGAATTTGGTTCAAAAACTGGAGGTATACTTGCTTGTTTTGAAGGAGTGGTTATCGTTTCTTCATGCAGTATCTTGGGAAACCCACTTCGTCTGTGTTTTTGAAAAGCGAAAAAGATAGCCTGTAT
>JASDQU010317798.1:930-13267 GCA_032191745.1 Picea mariana | reverse complement strand
TTCATCTCCCCCCATTGCATTTGAACATATCCTTATCTTTCTCTTTGAATAATTGTACCATGGCTTCCATGGCTCATAAGTGTGGGATTAACTAGTCTATTTAGGAATTATTGTTTTCCTTGATTGACATTGAAGGAAACCCTAGGAAAAGGAATGATAACCTAAGGGGTCAAACTCAATGGAATCATTTGTACTTCTCCTTGAAACAAGTTCTAGCTAGATAGGTTGTAGAGGTCTATTGGTCTATATGTTATGGTGTGGAAATAGTTACGGAGCACTGTCATTGTTGCAAAAACTACCATGTCCTTTGTGAGATTAAAGGTTTTAGGAAGGGTCTCCACTACTATGAGAAAGACGTGGTAGAGATTGTAAGGTAGCTAGAGAGGTAGTGGGGGGGCCTAGAGGGCTCATAGTGATGATAGTGGAGACCATTCAATGTAAGGTGGACTAGGTCCACTATATTATTTAATAAGTCCCACTGTGGTAGTTAGATATAATAAATGAGTAATTAGATATAATAAANAGAATGTTCTTAGGTGATGGTAGCACTATATAAAGGGATTCAAGCAATGTAATGAGACATGAAGAGAAATATTGTATTTGGAGCAGTAGCTCAATAGGAGGATGCCCCCTCGAAGAGGCAAGTGAACAGGATAGGATCCCTTCCATAATAGGATCCATTGTATGGTGTTTCCCTACCTCAAGGGTTTGATGGTAATAAAGAATATTTTGCATATTGTTCTTGTATATCTGTTGTGGTGCTTTTGTATTCAGTATTTGGTTCTTAATAGAGATACAAGTGAATATAATACACCCTGAAATCCAATGGATGATATGGAAAGACATTTTTGAGTGGAAGAACACAAAGTACAACAAGGAAAGAGACACATTTTCCTTTGGAATGGGATTTCGACTTCTTACTTTACAATATTGGGAGTTTGATTCCCATGCCTCCATGACTATACTCAGATGGTGATATTTGGAAATGTCCTACGACTTGAATTCTTTGAAACTTTTGGTTGGGTGCATACTGGATCATACAAAGCTCCCTTTGGAGACCCAACTCTCCCCCTCTTTTGACTTTGGTGACAATTCTTAGACCCCACTTCTCAAGGCATGTTGGAAAGATCTATGTAGCTACCTATGGAATTACTTGGAAATACAGTGGAATTTGTGGATGATGTTGTTGCAAATTTTGGCATAGATTCCATATTGATTTTGATATTGTGGCTATTGACATTGGTTTGAGACTCTGTGACTTAGGTGGACCTAGTTTTTGAAGCCCTAATGGGTGTTAATCCTATGTTTTTTTAGACTATTTAGTATGATTTGTTGGATAAAATTATTACTAAGATAGTTTCTTGAGTAGTACATGTACAACTCTTAAGTTTTAGGAATTGGATAGAAGTCATATTATTTGTTTGGACAATTTGTACCTATATTTGGACTTTAGGATATGGATGCCCAAAACCTTTCTATATCTCTTTGTTGCACAGTTCGTCTACAACTTTTTAATACAAAAATATACCTGTTAATTGCAATTTTTTTATTATATTATCCATATATATAATTGCATGTCAATAATAAATAGTCAAATGGATTAAAAAACTCTCATATATATGTATGCATGTATATTCATATTCATGCATTTTTATACATAAACATGTATTCAAATAATGCATACCAATTCCAATTGATATTGGATTCAAAATTGAAACAATCATCTATATTTATATATTGTATACTTTATCATCCATACAAGCCTATTAATATAAAAACTTCCAATTATAGTTAGGAAAACTAATCTACATAAATCAAATTCCAATTATGGGAGATGAAATCAAAATAAAAACTAGAATTGAAATCTACAAACAGAAATGTAAAATACTAATCTAAAGAAAAACATAAACAATGCATACCAAAGGATGGGGGCCCTCCAAACTTGGCCTAGACTGTGGAAGAGATCTATAGTACTAAATAATGATCTACGCCATGTACAAGAACATCGAGTCTTTTATTTCATCAAATTCAGAAAATTACAAGTTTCTTACAATCTTGGCATTGTCATGATAACACCCTAATCTCCATTACAAAAGAATGCTCATAATGATAATGGCTCTTTCTCACAAACCTATGAGGATTATTTATACATGAAATCCATTGAGGAATGGATAAAACTAAACCCCCAAACTCACAAAAACGAATTTGATAATTTAGGAAAAAATCACAAAATCTGAGTTTTATAATGATTTAGGCAAATTCAAGTTAGAGATCCATCCATATCTTCCAAACTAATTCAAATTTTGAAAAAGTGCTCTCCTATTACTCAATTTTTCACCTTCTAGACAAAACCCATATCTTAGAATTTTCATATCTGCCTTCATCTGCATGGAAGTTGAAGATGGTGGTACCAAAATTTTGTAGGATGGTGGTACCAGAAGTCTGTATAACCTTCTTAGTACCGGACTATTGAATATAACATGTTTCTTAGATACAAACACATTAGTAAACCATTATTGATAAAACCATGCTAAAAACTTATTTAACCATTTTTTTTGTGACTGGCGGAATCAACAACTCGCGGTTCTTGTACTCGCGTGACACATGGTCGATTCCTGTCTGCTACCTCTATAACCTCCAGGTGCATCCATACAACCCGCAAGCATGGGTCATAGGTAAATTGGGGTGAGAATCAAACTTGAGACCTCCTTTTTTACATTTCCTCCCATTTACACGACACTTTCCAATCGGTGTACACCCCTACGGACCAAAACATATTTAATCATTAGAAATACAAGAAATCATTAATAATTAACCACAAGGTAAAATGAATACTGTTAGCACCAGAAGTCACCTCCGAATTGCGTCAGAGGTAAGCTTGATACCCATCAGTTTATATGTCACAATAAATAGTTTAAAAGGTGGTCTAATGGATGTAGTCTCTAGGTTATATCGCTTTAACTCAAAATCCTAGACCATGCAATGCATAAATAAGTGAGGTCTTGATCTAAATTCAGTCAGCAAGTTGCAATAAAGGGTGAGAAGGGGGAAGAACTGGTGAGGAGATGTAAGGGTATACTATGGACATCAGGTCTTCTAGCCGCCTAAGGAAGAAAAGCTTCAAGAATGAGATCCTCTTGGACCCAAAGATTCAGACACTAAGATATGTCTAAAAGACACAACTACAACAACATGATGATCAAACCTACATCAAAATGCTACTGTAACAACCCGACTAGATCCTCCAATTCCAAGCTACTCAGTGTAAGAGGGGGAAAAGATAATACAGGAAACTGACTAAAACTAGTGGAAATATTCCAGTGATCAAACCTACATCACAACAACATCACAACCCTTGACTGGATCCTCCAATTCCGAGTGTCTTAACACAATGTTTACAAAGAGATGGAAAGAAACTGTCTTTCATTAAACAAGAAGTCTCAAAAATCCATACATAACCAGAGAAACTAGTGCTTTATCAAAAATTTACAATCCGGGAGCCTAGCTCAACTATCGACGCTTTACAAATTATAAAAAATGAGTATTTATACTCAGAAAAAAAATCATAGGAGTATAGTCGATAGGCTGCATTAAAGGCATTGCGTCTGCATGCTTCCTGATAGACCGTGTATGCAGTTTCTTTTCAAAAATAAGCCCTATCAGACGCAATCGTGTTTTAGGAAGGTTCTGCAGCTGAGTTGACCTGCTTATAGTCCTTTCTGGGTTTTTCATTTATGGAGGAAACAATGTTCAACCGTCCCCCACCATCCTTAATAACTGCTTCATTGGAATCCGGAAGACCTAAGACAATTCTGCCTCTACAAAACGTGGCAGCCTTAGCATCTACCGCCTGGATCTGAGATGGATGCTTACGGGGAAGCTTGATGACAGACGTGGCTGCTAATGAAGTGATGGGCACACTCAATATAGAGTAGCGGATGAGAGATGTCCAGGTGGATGGCTGCATATGAACGGGGAGACTGAGGATAACGTGGGGGCCACAGGTGGTGGAAGATGAGGAAGGGACAGGTACCGACAGGACAGTGAGTGGAAGATAGATGGAGGGAGAAGAAGTGATGAGGGGCAGCCACTTGTTGGCCCGAGATAGGGCACTATGTGCACATGCACATATCGGGGCTGCGAAAATTGGTTTGGAACCTCCCCGCTTTTGGGCCCGATGTGTGTCTTTGGCCGACACGTAGCACCTTCACAAACCACCACTATTTTCCTCGGCCCACCCTGCCTTTTTTTATCATGTGCGCATGTTGAGGCCCTGATGTGGCCCTCAACCATTGATCTGGGGTGCTTAGCTCTCGACCACCCAGATTTGTGCGCATCTTATCATGCTGTGCCAAAATGTCACATCGCACCTCCAATTTAGGATANAACATTAGGCTCCATGGGGGATGACTTGCTCCCTGTGAGATGCCAAGAACTCTTCTGCAGTTATAGTGCCTTACTGTTGGGCTATGGAGTCACCTATAAAACTGATAATAAAAAGAAAAACAATATTTACAAAAACATGAGAGCCACTTGTGGCTCAACTAAAGAAATTCTTGAGAAAATGCCCATTTACAAGGCTGCCAAAAACTTGATCTCCTTCCAAATCCTACAACTTGTATGTATTATTTGGATATATCTCAGATATTTTGAAGGGCCCGATCCATAGGGCTTCAAATTTGTTGTTCTTTCCTCTGTCTTGATTTGGCGCGTCCCATTTGAGAACTAGATCCCCCAATTGGAAATCCTCCTTACTGTTTTTCCTGTCAAAGGCCTGCTTGATTCTCTACTGATGTTAGTGATCTCTGACCCTCACCTGTTCTCTAGTTTGCCGGACTTCTATCAGCTACATAATCCTTCTAATCATATCATCAGTCTCTTCTTGGCAGTCTTCGAAGAATTTTTCTACGGGTAGGGAAAGGTGAGAAGGAAAAATTGCTTCAGCCCCATAGACAAGCTAGAAAGGGGAAAGGCCCAAGAACCTCTTCATTGTCACTCTGTCGGCACATAGGGAAAACTTGAGCTTTGAATCCCAAGCTTTCTTATTATTCTCTAACAGTCTTTTGATGATTCTAATCAGGCTTTTGTTAGAGGACTTTGCTAATCCATTGCCTTGGGGGTAGTAAGGGGTAGAGTGGATCAATGAAATTCTGAACTGCTCACAAAACTTGACCAATGTCTTGACCTTGAAGGATCCAGCGTTATCAGTGATGATTCTGTTCAGACAACCAAACATTGCCATAATATCTTCAAGGAAACCAATGATCACTTTGTGAGAAGCACTCCTTGTGGGAATAGCTTCTATCCACTTGGTGAAATAATCTGTTGCAGTTAAGATCCAACTATGCTGACCACTTGAAGCAGGGTGAATTTCTCCAATAAATTCTAGGCCCCACTGTTGAAAGGGTCCTGAAGCTACCATAGGTTTTAATGGAAAAGACTTGAGCTATTGTTTCCCAACGAACTTTTGACATTTGATGCAAGCCCTGATTTTTTCATAGACATCAGTGAATAAAGTGGGCCAGTAGTACCCATCCCTGAGAATTTTATTGGCTGTGGTTCTCCAAAAGTGATGTCCTCCGCATAGGCTATCATGGAAATTGAACATAATTTTTTGGGCCTCCTGTGGGTCTATACATCTTAGGAGTACACCTAGAGGGTCTTTACAATAGAGGACCTAGTCAATAAGGAAATATCTGATTGCTTTAAGCTTTAGAGCTCTTGCCTTTCTTTTTCCCATACCATCAGAGGGATTTAACTCTTGCAGAAAAAATATAATATCTTTATACTAGGTGCATTCTGCCAGTGGAGGGCTATTCCGAGGACTGTTATCAGACAACTTAGCCTACTGGTCTTCTGATTAAGTGTTGATGAAATTAACCCCCAAAGCTTTACAATTAGATTCAACCAATAGCTTGGCTAAACCTTGACCTTTAACTAGTTTGGCGGGTTTTATTTCTAGATCGAATTCAAGGATCTTGGAAATCCACTTTCTCCTTTTCCCATCTATGTTAGACTGAATGAGAATGTCCTTCACAGCAGCTGAAGGGACATATACAACAACCCTTGAATGAAGGACATAGATCCTAAAAGCCTTGAGGGATTTCATCAATGCATAGGCTTGCTTCTCCATGATTTCATATTTCACCTCTGCATCTCTTAGTGCTCTGCTAAAAAATGAAATAGGCTATTCCATCCCTTCAACATTTTTCTGTAATAAAGAAACTGCCATTGTATCAAAAGAAGCAAAAGAAAAAATCAGAAAATCCTTGGAATAGTCAAGACTGATAAGCACAGGTGCCTCAGTCAACGCCTTATTTATTCGATTGAAGGATTCTCTGGATTCAATAGTCCACTTTACTTCATTCTCCTTCATGAGCATGGTGGTGATATGCTTCACCAATTCAACAAAATTTGAAACAAACCTCCTTAGAAAATTAATTTTGTCCAGGAAGGACTGGACTTCCTTCCTGGATCTAGGAAGGACTAGACTTCCTTTTTGGATCTAGGAAGTGATAAGGATTGTATTGATTTCACCTTGCTGGGATCAATTCTTACTCCCTTAGCAGATACTATATGCCCCAGTAATTTCCCCTCCTTCATAGAAAATAATGATTTCTTAGGATTAAGGGAAAGACCAAACCTTCTGCATTTCAAGAAAACTTTCCTCAGATGACAACCATGTTCTTTATCAGATCTGGAAAAGACTCTTATGTCATCCATATAGATGACCAAAAATTTATCCTTCTCCCTAATGAAGGCGATGTCCATGGCTTGCTCGAAGGCTGCTCCTGTGTTCATTAATCCAAAGGGAATTTTGGCATACATGAATGTGCCCCAAGGAGTGGTGAAGGCTGTCTTTTCTCTGTCCTTAGGCAAAACAAAGATCTGATTGTAGCCATAAAAGCCATCAATCATAGAAATCCTGGATGCACCAGTTACCCTTTGTAGTATGTGTTCCATCTTTGGCAGCGAGTAATTGTCCTTCTTTGAGTTCCTGTTCAAATTTCTGAAATCGACACAGAGCCTGATCTCTCCACTCTTATTTCTCACTAGGAATAGGTTGGCTACTCATTCTGAATATCTGAGGGGAACAATGATTTGGGCATCCAACAACTTCTTTACTTCTTTTTCCATAATAGGCAAGAGCATAGGATTTATCTGTCTCAATTTATGCCTAAATGGTTTGGCTTCTTCCTTCAGTGGGATCTTATGTTCAATAACATTGGTGTCATATGTTCTGAGGTCTTCATAGGTCCAAGAAAACACATTAACAAATTATTTTAATATCTCAGTATACTCGACCCTCTGCTCCCTTGACAAACTACTCGACAATTTGGTGAATTGTGGATCCTGCTCTGTGCCAATATTGCACTTGGCTACATCGACATCCTCATATGGCCTCTTAGCTTTTAATGCCACATCATTACTGTCAAAAATCCTTTCCAAAGGAATCAATCCCTTTGGAATGTGATTACTTGGTAACTGCACAATATGATGATTAGCAATTCTATTCAGAAAAACACCAACACGGGGATCCATGTCAAAATCAGGATCTTGATCAATATGTGATTCTGAAAACTCATCAACAGTCTCCAAGAATATTTTGATTTCGAGATCATCCTCAAAAAATTTCTAATGCTTGACATTGTCAGGTATAGAGGGTCTATATTTCACTTCTATATCATACCTGAATTTAGGTGGCAAAGGGACTTTGAAATTCCTTGCTGAGACAACCAGAGAATCAACCACTCTATTTTCCTCTCTCAGAATGAATGAAATGTTGAAGGCCAATAAGGAAATGTCAATTTGGTCCCACACTTCATTTCTATAGGTTTTGAGCTTGAGATGCTTAGCTTGTTATATATTTCTAATTTGGTTAACAATCAATTTTGCATATCCAAACACAACTATTTCTTTGATCCCCATGTCTTTTGCAGCCCTTAAGCCCAAAATAAGAGCTTCATATTCTTCCACATTATTGGTAGCTTCGAATCCCAGTTTGTATGACAGAGATATGGCTTCCTGAGATGGTGAAACAAAAACTACTCCAGCACCAACAACATCCTTAGAGGAGGCTCCATCAATTTTTTTTTCCAAATAGAGGTGGTGGAGAAAGAAACTTCATGAAAAATCATGGATTTCTTTTTGAGCTTTAAAGCATGCTCAGGAGAATCAGTGAGCTGCAACAAACTGGCCCCTAACTCGATGTCAAGTGAAAAAATAAGATGGTTGGAGGGGTCAGATTAATCAGTAATGATGTAGGCCAACTGAGCCTCTTTGTACAGTATTTTATGTTCCCCCC
Source organism: Picea mariana (assembly GCA_032191745.1). Classification (NCBI taxonomy): domain Eukaryota; kingdom Viridiplantae; phylum Streptophyta; class Pinopsida; order Pinales; family Pinaceae; genus Picea; species Picea mariana. The sequence goes on along the minus strand of JASDQU010317798.1, from coordinate 4,962 downwards.
CAAACACAGGAATGGTAGCATATGTGAGGTCCATCTGCAAGGTTCCCCCAAGACTTTTAATCCAAGATCTTGACAAAAGCATGCCAAACTTGGGAGGAACATCAGCCACCATGATATCCATGACCACACTTTTCATGGGTAGTTGAAACAAGGTCACGATCAGATCTTTGATGACCCCTGGACATTGCACTCTCCTTGAATCAAAAGAATACAAATCATGATAAGCTTTTGTGACTTGTAGTCCTAGTTCTTCCATGACAGTTTTGGGAATGAGATTATGAGATGCCCTTGAGTCCATCAAGCAGTTATGCAAGACCTTATCATGTATGTTCAATGATGTATAAAAGGGAGGGGATGAATCATCTCTATCCTCTATCATAGAACCTAGGATGACTACTGGCTTCTCATCTTGGAGATTTACCGATTCTATGGAATTATTTGGGGCTTTAGGCATCAAAAGATTAGAGAGGGACCTTTTGAATTCTTGGTTCTTGACTAGATCTAAAAGGGGAACAAGGATTCTGATCTTATTAATTTCATGCTCAAATCTAAAGGAGGAAAGGGGCTTTAGAATTTATCTTACCTTTGGGACAAGGTCTTTGGTTGTTGGTGGAGGATTCTGAGCTTTCTTTTCTTTGTTGCTGTTTGTTGCATATCTAGTAGGCTTCTCTGCTATGGAAGGCTGATTAGGGATGTTAGACTTCCCTTCCTTCTTCTTAGACCTGCGGTTATAATTATTGGGACTATTATTGGCTTTACCCCCTTGCTTAGCTCATTTATTTGACTGTTCATGAGGGACTCCTCATAGGCAGATTGAGTCAAATGGGGAAAAGGGGAGGCGTATCCAATACAATGAATTTCAGGATCTAGCTCTTCCTCCTCTCCTTATTCATTAGCAACAAGGTTATTCTGAAGAGGGGTTTGGATTTTTTGATCATACCTATCTCTGTTTCTAGGATCTCTTGGCATAATCTGAGGATCAATGTTATTCAGCCTCCTGAAGTTTCTTCTGTTATCAATATTTGGGACATTCTTATAACCTTGCTTCCCTTCAAACTTCATCTTCTCCATTTCTGTAGAAAGGGATTTCACCATATTTTTCAATTCATCCACTTGAGGTTGGGATGCGGGAGAACCAGATGTTGAGGCCTCATATCTCTCTCTTCCTCTGTCTTTGCCAGATTTGTTCTTAAGTTTGTCAACTGCCAATACATTGGATTCTACTTCTAGGGTTGCATCTTGCATATGATAAAGTGAAGTAGATATTCTTTCTCTAAGAAGGAGGTGGAATTCAGGGTCAAAGGCACTAGCATAGGTGATTTTGGCAGAGGCTTCTGTAGGTTTTATCTCTGCAGGGATTTTTTTGTACATTTTATTGAATCGTTTGGAGAAATCAGAGACTGATTCTCCCTCTTTCCTCTTTAGGGACCCAAACTCTGTGACATAATACATAAAGTATTTTTTGTCCCCCCACTGCCTCAAGAAAACATCATCTAGATATTCAATCCCAGCAATAGATATAGGAGTCAAGTCTCTGAACCACTTTCTATCCTCACCATCAAGGATTTGAACAAAGACTCTCATCCAGACATCTTCGTTTTCAATATTCAAATTATCTGCATAACTGTAGAAGGAAAAAAGGTTCTCTTCAACAGTTGTGTCTTCTTCTCCAGTGAACTTGGGAATATATTTTAGGTAATATCCAGTAGAGAGAGAATTCATGGGATGAGGTAAGACTAGGGGGGCATATCTTGCAGCAACTATGGCATCCATTCTATTTCTAGGAGGATTAGCACTTGCCATAGGGATGTGAGGTGGGGGAGAATTAGGAGGAGAAAGTGTTAGAAAAAGGGAGCCTGGAACTGAGCCTCCTAGAGGATAAGGAAACAACGGAGGATTTGGAGAAAAATCTAGAGGGCTTGATGGAACTGAGATCTCTCTTTCTGTGGTAGTGGAAATAATAATAGGAGGGGGAGTGGTGAAGCTCGGGGTAGGAAAATCTTCTGAGGCACTGGGTCTAAGCCACAGTATGACCTTAGGAGAGAGAGGAGTGACAAGGGTTTCTCCCTCCAATCCCAGACCAGGAGGGGAAAACTCAACAAGAACACTCCCAAAATTCAAAGTTCGGGAAACTCCAACAGAAGGCTGAAAATCAGAAATTGGAGTTCCAATAGGATAATGAAAATCATCAGAAATACCTAGTTTAGCAGTAGAAGTACCTTGGTGAAGGGACTTTCCCTTTCTAATAATTATCTTTGGGTCAACTTCAGGTGTTTCCAAAGGCAGTTGTGGAGTAGACCTCATGTGTCTGCCTATGGAAGCCACAGATGAAGTAGTGGAGTCGCCAATAGATCTGCATCAATGGAATCACCACAGTGGAGTCACCATGTGCACAGTTGCAATCTTGATGTACTGGGTTCTGATGCACCTTCAAAACTAGTAAGCTTTGTCGTTCATTCCCAAGGAAAATCTTCAACTTCGTCCCCGACAATGGCGCCAAAAATGTTAGCACCAGAAGTCACCTCCGGATTGCATCATAGGTAAGCTTGATACCCATCAGTTTATATGTCATAGTAAATAGTTTAAAAGGTGGTCTAATGGATGTAGTCTCCAGGTTATATCGCTTTAACTTAGAATCCTAGACCATGCAATGCATAAATAAGTGAGGTCTTGATCTAAATTCAATTAATAAGTTGTAGTAAAGGGTGAGTAGGGGGAAGAAATGGCGAGGAGATGCAAGGGCCTGCTATGGACATGAGGTCTTCCAGCCACCTAAGGAAGAAAAGATTCAAGAACAAGATCCTATTGAACCCAAATATTAGACACTAAGATATGTCTAAACAACACAACTACAACAACATGATGATCAAACCTGCATCACAATGCTATTGTAACAACCCAACTGGATCCTCCAATTCCGAGCTACTTAGTGTAAGAGGGGGAAAAGACAACACAGGAAACTGATTAAAACTAGTGGAAATATTATAGTGATCAAAACTACATCACAACAACATCTCAACCTTCGACTGGATCCTCCAATTCCGAGTGTCTTAACACAGTGTTTACAAAGATATGGAAAGAAACTAAATTTCATTAAACAAGAAGTCTCAAAAATCCATACATAACCAGAGGAACCAATGCTTTATCAAAACTTTACAATCTGGGAGCCTAGCTCAACCATCGACGCTTTACAAATTATAAAAAATGAGTATTTATACTCAAAACAAAAATCATAGGAGCATATTTGACAATCTGCATTAAAGGCATTGCATCTGCATGCTTCCTGATAGACTGCGCATGTAGTTTCCTGTCAAAAACAAGCCCTGTCAGATGTAATCATGTTTCAGGAAGGTTCTGCAGCTGATTTGAACTACTTACAGTCCTTTCTGGGTTTTCCATTTATGGTGGAAAAAATGTTCAACCGTCCCCCACCAACCTTAATAACTATTTCATTGGAATCCAGAAGACGCAAGACAATTCTGCCTCTACAGGACGTGGTAGCCTTAGCATCCGCCACCCGGATCTGAGATGGATGCTTACGGGGAAGCTTGATGACAAACGTGGCTACTGACGACATGATGGGCACACTCGGTATGGAGTAGTGGATGGGATATGGTCAGGTGGACAGATGCAGATGGACGGGGAGACTGAGGATAATGTGGGGGCCATAGGTGGCGGAAGATGAGGAAGGGATAGGTACCGGTGGGACAGTGAGTGGAAGACAGATGGAGGGAGCGGAAGTGATGAGGGGCGACCACTTGTCGGCCTGGGATAGGGCACTATGTGCACATGCGCATATCGGGGTTGGGAAAAGTGGTTTGGAACCTCCCCATTTTTGGGTCCGTTGTGTGTCTTTAGATGACACGTAGCACCTTCACAAACCACGACTGTTTTCCCTGGCCCGCCCCACCTTTTTTATCATGTGCGCATGTTGAGGCCCCGATGTGGCCCTCGACGGTTGATCTGGGGTGCTTAGCTCTCGACCACCCAGATTTGCGTGCGTTTTATCATGCCATTCCAAAATGTCACATC
>JASDQU010317797.1:0-13267 GCA_032191745.1 Picea mariana | reverse complement strand
CATGTATCAATGACAACTCATTGATCCATCTTCATCTATGCATTCTCATCAAGGACAATACATATTATATTACATAAATCATCAATCAATCAATCCTTTGAAATCAATCAATCACTTGACATCAATCAATGACATCAATCAATCAAACCATTGGCATCAATGACAACATGATCCAATAGATCTATCATTATATTTATTTGAGCTCCCCTTGTTTTACTCTATTAAAGTTCTCCTATGCTTGTAGACCATCCTCTTTTATTTTATGTGATAAAAAATATTTAGTTTAACTATGACGGAAGTGAGTAAATTTTGTTTATCTTTTTCAATATATGATGTGCGCGGCTCCTAGTCATCTCTCAGGAAATCCTTTTTTGAAAACAAAAAAAATTATTTTACTGCAATTTTTATCTTTCTTTGAATATCACGGTGGACTTTTTAAGAGTCCTACATTACTCTCAAAATATAGAGTCCCAAGAAAATATTAAAATAAAGAGGAGTACCACCTCTATAAAAATGTAGGGGGATTTGTATCCCCATGAGGTTTCAGTTTCATTCCTAACGGATTCAAGCGTCAAATTTTTTGGCGACCATACTAGGGAATGAATTGAAATTTGAAATCCGGTTTAGCATCTTTTGGAAAAATACATGACTTTTGCCCAAGATGATCAACCCCACCTAGAAATTGGATTGAATAATCAACAAAGCATCTTACATCAACTATATAATCTGGTAATAACGACAACCAAGATTCGAGAAGAATTAGAAAGGTTGTGGCAGATATTATCCCAAGAAGAAGAAAGAGAAATCCTCCAGAGATAGAGGAGAGACGAGCGACAAGACCGAAGAACCCAAAGTCTAGCTAGAGCAGCACCAAGACAAGGTCAGTATTGAAGCTGGACGAATACAAGGGACCCATTACCAGAAGTAAAATCAAGCAATTTTGTATTCTAAGAAGTGGAAATCCTATTCCTGGAAAAAATTCGGATATGGCGGAAAGAAATGAACAGTCACGAGAAGAACCACAAAGAGAACCTCATGAAGAGAGACGAGGAGGTGGTGGAAGAAATCAAGAAAACCTAAGATTTGAAAATCGAAGAAGAATAAGAGATTCCCCTTTAAAAATTTTAGGTGAGCAACATGACCTCCCTTTTCTCCCTACGGGTACCTTGAAGGAATTTTTTGGAGATGGAACAATCGATGCCAAATGGCAACTTAACTTATTTCTTGATGTTTTTGATTTTCATCGTGTCGAGTATGATGATGTGATGGTAAGGTTATTTCTTCAAACCTTATTAGGAAAATCTTATGAATGGTATACGACATTACCTAGTAGGTAAATTGGCTCGTTTAATGACCTTGAATCCATGTTCTCGACTATGTTCACCCCTCCTGTTGCATATCATACCCTTCTCACCTATTTCACTCAAATTGGTTTGAGGAAGAATGAGAGAATACGAGATTTTAATATCAGGTTCAATAAAACTTTGGGTAAGATTCTAGAAGATAAAAGACCTAATGACCCAGTCATACTCGATTGTTATAAGAATGTGATGCCCCCAAATGTGAAATATGTTATCATAACATCCCATATGTATACCTTGGAGGAAGCAATGATTAAATCCACTGATATGGAAGAAATTATGATTGAGACAGGTGTCAACCCCAACATTATCCCGGGAAAAGTACAAAGGCAGTTTGGATGCTTAAGTATTAATAATCAAGGAGCCTCTAGCTCAAGAAAGAATGAAGAAATGAAGCCAAGAATTCCCCAAAATAAAACAATTAGAGGAGGATTTTTCAAGAGAACCATACCAGATGTGAAGGTAGACCCTGTTGTGGCACAAGAAACCAAGCAAATAATTGAAACTACACAAATGAATAGAACTATTAGGCAAATGCAGAACGAGATAACCAAACTAAGAAAGGGGGGGAAATTATGTAGCAAATCCGAGAATTTAAGTCCAAGAGAAAAGAAGGAACCCTCCCCAAGAAAACAGAGTGAGGTTTGAAAACATTGATAATCCACAAAGGCCAAGGGTTTCCAGGAAACCAACGCCAAATGCAGTTGTTCTGGATGATGTATATGATGAGAAAATGGTTGAGAAAGAGAAATATTATTTACCTGATGAAAGTTCCGAAACTGTACAGATGGATGGATGTGAGACATCCATGTATATATTTGAAGAAGGCGACAATGACCCTGACTCTCAGGAGAATGTTTCCCAGACATGAGCATTTGTAAATAAATCAAAGAATAAAAATTATTCGGAAAAAGAAAACGAAAAAGGAAAAGAAAAAAAGAATGAGAAAAGGGCAAATAAGAATGTGATGAATAACGTTGGAAGAAAGAAGCAACACCTGATGTCAAACCCCACCAAGATGAAATACAATGTCGTAGTGGACTTGAGTAAACTAAGGATAACTCTTCATTTTAAAAAAGTGGTGAAGATTCCCCAACAAAGGGAAAACATTTTGAGATTATTGGATGTTCCATCTGAAAAAGTGGAAGTTGTTGTTACAAGTCCAAAACAAAGTTAGAACAAATCAACCGTCAAGTTGAAAGGTAAAATTATGCCATTTTATATTTCAATTGAAAATCATGATGTTGCACTTCATAATTGTTTAGTCGATACTAGTGCAACCAATAATATTATGCCACTGGCGGTCATGGAGGAATTGGGCATGAACTGTAGCAAATATTACGATACCGGTGAAAGTATATATGCAATTGATTCCAGACAAGTGCCAGCTTATGGAGAAATCAAGGACTTTTATGCTAGGATCACGACTACTCCCCATATTATTACAGTTTTAAATAATATTGTGGTAGACCTTCCTCCTACATATGGAGTTTTTTTAGGAAGAGATTGGTCATCCATGATCAGGGGATACATAATGAACGATGGAAGTTGAATTATACTTCTAGGAAAATAAGGAGCAATGATTAAGGTTCTCCGTGAACCCAGGATACCCTTCTTTTTTAAAAAGAAGGATAATGAGTTAATGGAAGATTATATAGATTTTGGGATAACAAATTATGTTATCCTAGACATGGAACACATTGAAATCCTGGAGGAAATTCAATATATGATGAATCAAGAGCATCCGTTTGAACATTTTTGAAGGATTTCATTCAATGGAGCTTGCTCGAGTTCTAGGACTGGAGTTGGAATTGTCCTTGTAAGTCCAGGAAAGATTGTGCAATTACATGCTATCAGACTTGAATTTGCATGTACCAATAATGAGGCAGAATATGAAGCTTTGATTCAGGGAATGATTCTTGCACAAGAAATCAAGATAGAACATCTAATTGTGACTGGAAACTCCGAATTGGTAATAAATCAAATTACCTAGAGATATAAAATAAAAAAGGAAAGACTCAAATTATATTTCAAAAGAGTTAACAAATTGTTGGAAGCCTTCATCTCTTTCAATATCTCTTTCATCCCAAGGGATAAAAATCAGAAGGCATATTCATTAGCTTTGGCAGCCTCATTGTCAAACTCGGATGATGTTCAAGGAAAAACATCTTTTCAAGTAAAAATAATTTTCCGACCTTTTGTACTTGATAACCAGGAATATTTACAAGTATTTGATAATGATGAAGAATTGTTTTTTTTTTTTTATAAAAGACGATGAAGATGAAGACAACCGCGTAACTATTGTCCCGAGGAATTGTGTTTAATATGAGTCTCTTTTTACAAGAGACGATCATTCTAAAAACGTCCCGGAAGAATCTTCTCCCCGAAAGGTCCAAGAAACAAGAAAAATTAACATTGGGACTGATAGTTCCCCAAAATACGTCAATTTAGGGGTTGACTGTACAACTCATGAAGTTGATCAATATGCTGTGTTATTTAAAGAGTATCTTGATGTGTTTGCATGTTATGATGATTTGAAGGCATATGATAAAACAATATTTCAGTGCATTATTCCCTTGCGAGAAGGGGCGAAGCCTGTCAAGCAGAAGATAAGAATAATGAACCCCAAATTAAAACCGATTGTAAAGATTGAATTAGAGAAGTTAAAAAAGGCTGGAATAATATATCCCATTAGACATTCTAATTGGATTTCAAACCCTGTAATAGTAAGAAAGAAGATTGGGGAGATCCAGATGTGTGTAGATTGCATAGATCTTCACAAATCAAGTGTAAAGGATAATTATCCTTTACCTAACATGGAGTTCCTTCTCCAACAAGTCACGGGATCAACCTGTATGTCCATGTTAGATGGTTTTTCTAGGTATAATAAAGTCTTAGTTGTTGAAGAATACAGATCAAAGACAACTTTCATAACACCTTGGGAGACATCTGCATATGCTAGAAATCCATTTGGTTTAAAGAATGCAGGAGCTACATTTCATAGGGCCATGGATCATGCTTTTGAGGGGATAATAGGAAAATTCATGGTGGATTATCAAGATGACCTGACGGTGCACTAAAAAACAAGGAGCGATCACATTCATCACTTGAGGAAAGTTTTTGACAGATGCATGTTATATGGTGTTTCCTTAAATCCAAAGAAATGTTTATTTGTTGTAACTCAAGGAAAAATATTGGGTTATATTCTGTGCAAGGAAGGCATCTATATAGATCCATAAAGAGTTAAATCTATAAATGAACTCAACCCCCCATCATCTAAGAAGGGAGTGCAGTCATTTTTTGGCAAGATCAACTTTGTATGAAGATTTGTCCCTGATTATGCAAGCATTGTCAAGCCAATAAATTTGTTGTTAAAAAATGACCAAAGGTTTGAATGGACCATGGATACACAAAAATATTTCAAAAATATCAAAAGGGAAATCACTACAGATCCAGTCCTCATTAGCCTCGACTTTAAAAGGGACTTCATCATCTATTTGTTCGCTACAAAAACAATTGTTGCATCTAGTCTTACTAAGAGGAATACCAAGGGTGAAGAATTCCCAATTAGTTTCATGATTATGAATTGAGGTATTCAGAATTGGAAAAGCAAGCCCTATCTCTTGTGAAAGTGGTGGCACACTTTCAGACTTACATATTGAATTCTCATGTCATTGCTTATGTTCCATCCTCGCCAATGAATATGATTTTGAATCAACAATTGAGAGAAGGAAAATGGGTTAACTCGCTGGCGAAGATTCAAGAATATGATATGGAAATTAAACCTTTAAAGGAAGTTAAAGGACAAGGTTTATGTAAGCTCATTGCAAATAATGATTCATTGGATGGAATGATTTCAATTTTAGTAGGAGAACCCTTGTCAGATTCAAAATGGTATAGAGATATTGTATTCTACCTAAGGTCCAGACAATTTCCAGTCACCATGAAACCTAAAGAGAGAAGAACATTGAAGATGAAGTCAAATCAATATGTGATGATCGCAGATATATTATTCGGAAGGAACTATGATAGTATATTACTGATATGTGTTGATGAAAACAAAGCTCAAGAATTAATGAGAGAATTCCACGAAGGAATATGTGGTGGACATTTTTCACCTACTGCCACCGCCCATAAGATAATAAGAGATGGGTTTTATTGGCCATCAATTTTTAAAGACTCATGTGCTGCAATAAGTAAGTGTGTATCTTGTCAACAATTTTTTGGGAAAATGAAAAAAATTGCAATTCCATTACAACCTATATTTGTAAAACAACCATTTACCCAATGGGGACTTGATGTCGTTGGGCCAATAAACCCAAAGTCAAGCAAGGGACATATATATATTCTCACCGCTACAGATTATTTTACAAAGTGGCCAGAAGTAGTGGCATTAAAAAGGGTTGATTCTGAAGAGTTAATTAGATTTCTCAAAGATAATATTTTGTCAATATTCAGTGTCCCAGACAAATTCATCAATGATAATGGTTAGATTTTCATTGGTTCAAAATTTATAGATTTTTGTGGAGAATATGAAATTTTTATGGGGAAATCATCAAACTATTATCCACAAGGGAATGGTCTTGAAGAATCCACTAATAAGACACTCATTCATATATTGAACAAAACTATTGACAAGAACCAAAGGAATTGGCATTTAAAGTTGATTGATGCATTGTGGGAAAGCATAATGACTCTAAAAGACAACACTGTGATGTCTCTTTATACATTGGTTTATGGGAAAGAAGAAAAAAATCCAATTAGCCTCGAGCTCAAGGATTTGAATTTTTTGGTCAATACAAAAGATGTAGAAGAAAATTCACCTATGCAAAGGAGGATCAACCAATTGTTGAGATTGGAGGAAGAACAAAATAAATCCCTAAATAGAAATTCTCAAAGACAACAGAGTATCAAAATATATTTTGAAAAAAATGCAACCATAAAGAATTTTCAGAAGGGAGAACTGGTGTTACTCTGGAACAAATCCAAGGAGAAACCATTGATGCACACAAAATTCGAACCACTTTGGATTGGGCCATACATCATCGAAAAGATCCTGGGTTTTAATTCATATATGCTCAAAGACATGAAGGGTAAAATATTAATGTTGCCTGTTAATGGGAAACATTTGAAAGTTTTCTTCACCTAAAACTTTCTCATTTCCCTGTACATATTTTTTTATTTTTTTATTCAATTTGTATATCCTTACCTTTGACTCCATAGCCCAATGGATGGAAGAACCTGGTCATAAAGATTATGGATTCTTGAAAACCCATAGGGGGTTATCATCCCGTAGTTGGAGCCAGTTGTTGAGATCAATTCCTACTTCTGAAATTCCCTTTCCATTTCTATTCTCTCAACTTCCTTTTTCCATTTCTTTTCCCTCTTCTATACCTACCCTTGTTCCTCTTTTTATTTTTCTCTTCTTCTATCACTTTCTAGTTACCATACTTAGTCATATTTCAAAAATCGACGGGTTCATGGGTTTTCATTTCCATTCACGTTCCTATGTCATGAGTCCGACTGACCGCCTTATTATAAAATACTTAACCATTTTTTGCAACTTCACGGGTTCACAGATTCAAGCCTTCATCTTCCAAGTTCCATGATCTCCACTTTGCACCGAAAGGTCCGTGATCTACATTATGACCGTCGGACTTGTCACAGGTATCGAGCCCCTAAGTATTTCATTTCTCCTACATACAAGTCCGATCGATCGCTTTGCAACACTTAGCTTATTTTTTATCATTCATAACTGCGGGTTGGAGGGTTCATGAAAAACTCCATATTCAAAATTGTTCTAGTATGTCCCCGCCATCTTCGTGCTTTTCCCAATATGCATTAAGTATGGTTTAATGCTAATAATTGATCATGCAGGCTCAAAAAAGATCGTCATTAATAGCAAAGGGCTCGAGGAGATTTCTCATTAAATTGCATTAAAGCACTATTTGTCAAATGTTATATTATTGTCATCTCTCCGAAAAATTCATTTCAAGTTATTATCAAGATGAAATAATACTCTCGTCAACCTATGGCAGCAACAACTAGACAACAATTCTATGGTGATACTCTAAATATTTGTGGTCGTGAAGACTAGAACTTTCAGTGATCCATAGCATATTCATATTACTCCTCTCCTCCTACACAGAAAGACATAATATGGGCATCCATAATTTCTCGTGTAGGTTGTGTTCCTGAGGTATTTGACTATAAATATCTTGTTTCATGGTGCATGGAGAAGTACGTGCCGAGCCAGAGGATTGTACAACTCCAAGGTCATTCTCTGGTCTCCCTTTCACCGCAAGTATTTCACAGGATGTTGAAGCTCCCAGAGTTGACACTTACCTTCAAAGGAGAAGACTGCAGAGATTTATTGAAGAGACATAACAATGGCCTTGTTCTCTTTCCTGAATATTTGGAGAATCCTACATCTATTCTAGAAGACATGACCAAGATTTAGGTCGACTCTTTTAAAAACCCCTTTCGGGAAATCGCTTGGTTGTTCACCAGGTTGACAGGTCAGAAAAGCATTGCTACCATTTCTCACATGATTCTTTATATTTTATATTTTATAGTAAAAGAACAAGCCATGTTTGATTGGGGGAAATTGATTTCTATCGAAATCTCATCCCAGTTAATGCACTACAAAAAGGATAAAAAATTCTTTACGACATCATATCTGATATCCACTATAGTGTATTGTTTTCAATTCCCAAAATTGACCATAAGTAAGAGGGTGAATTGTGAAACAGATCCGGTTACCTTCTGGTATCAGACATTATGGAGACATAATACCCCTTTATATTTTTATGAAGTCTATAATGATTTTGTTTCAGTCTTCAAGAGGTTGTTGTTGGGAGAGAATACTTCAAGGATATCTGACCAGGCTAACAAGTTTCTACAGAAAAGAGGAATGATAGAACAAATGGAGAATCACAGTGTCATAAGGATTTTTTGTTTAAAAAAAATTCCTTCTTTTCTCCCATATCATGTATCTGATAAATTATTCATTACAGAGGTGGCAAGGCAATACAATTTATGGCTACATTTTTTCCGCGAAAAAAGGAAAAATCAATTCATCCCCTTGCCATGGAAAATTGGAGATTTTATTTTCAGAAACATAAACAAAATTGATGAGTTTGTGAATCACTTCAACAATGTAAATCTAAAGTATGCTGAAAAAATAAAGGGGTTTGATCCTAAAAAAATCTTTATGGATCATATGTTGTCAATAGGATTCAACAACATGTTCATTCATACTATCTTGAATGAAGAAGAATATAACACCCAAAGCACTCATGTACATAATGTTGGTGACTTAGAAACAATACTTAGTACTAAGGAATTACAATACCCTAAATTTATTCTCAACTCAATGTTTCTAACAAAGCAACAATTTGACAAACAAGTTGAGATATTTAAAGGGTTATTAGTTGAAAAAAATTATAGCATACTTGAATATAATGAAGAAGAAATAGACAATTGGCTAGTGTATTATTTCGTGAAAAACCAAGATATTGAGGAAGTGATACATGGTATTTCTCTTGACTTAAGAGACTTGGAAGGTGATTTATTCAACATTAAAATTCGACATGAAATAAACGTCACACCAATGAAAATTTATATTGAAGATTGGTTCAACAAGGCAATAGACAAATTAACCAAATAAGGGTAAGAAACAGTTGAGACGGTTCTTGTAACTGTCAATGAAGACAATAAAATGACAACAAAAAACAAGTGAAGACACTAGAGACCATCATAGTAAGTTTATGTTGATCACATCTTGCTTTATTTATCATTTTTTCATCGATTTACTCTACTTCTTTGACTAGAAAGGTTTAACCTAAATCTGATAACTTCTCCCTGTCTTCTTTCCAGGTCTAGCTACTGTGCATCACCCACCATTCTCCTTCTACAAATTACTTCTTGTTCATATTTTATTTATGGTCATTGGGATCCCCAATCCCAGTCCTAAGGACAAATGCATTTCAATTTCAAAGCTTTGTAACAAACTATATATTTTTTCATAAATCCCAAGAGAACTATTTCGAGATCAGTTTTGACTGTACTTTGTAACTCTGAGTTTTGAGTATAAATTATTTGAGATTGATCTATCATTATCTTTATTTGAGATCCCCTTGTTTTACTCTATTAAATTTCTCTTATGCATGCAGACCATCTTCTTTTATTTTATGTGATCATAAATCTTTAGTTTAACTATGATGGATGTGAGGAAATTTTATTTATCTTTTTCAAATATATGATGTGTGCGGCTCCTGTTCATCTCTCAGGAAATCCTTTTTTTAAAACAAAAATCTTTTATTTTACTGTAATTTTTATCTTTCTTTGAATATCACTTCAGATTTTTTCAGAGTCCTACATTACTCTCAAAATTTACAGTCCCAAAAAAATCTTAAAATAAAGAGGAGTACCACCTCTATAAAAACACAAGGGGATTTGTATCCCCGCGAGGTTGTTGTTTCGGTCCTAACGGATTCAAGTGTCAACATATTTATGGAGGGTGTATGCACTTATACTCCTCCTAGGGTTTCAATCAATAACAATTATCAAACAAGCAAGAAGAATTAACAATTGCATATTTTCCTTACCAATTTCAAAAGAGATGCAAGATAAGACCCTAGTTCACCAAGCAATCACCATTCATAAGCAAGATAGAATACCTACAAGAGGTTTTCACCACCTTAGCTCCACAAATCACCAAGATAATTCACCATAAGACATTTTCTCAAGAGAGAGTGATCAAATTGCCCAAAGAGGGCACAAATTTCAGCCAAGTAGTCTTCTCACAATGGGAGAGCTATGATAAAATGAAATGAGGTTGAGCTCTATTTATATAAAACCTCCTAAATATAGTTTTTCCACATACAAAGGGAAAAAAACAAAATAGGGAGGTTGACCTTCCTTCTTTTTCCCCTTTTACAACTGAAAATTTAATTTACACATAAAAAGCCCTAAAATAAAGATGACGCCACCCTTGTAGGGAAATGATTTGGCATTAGGAGCAAGACACCATGCTTGGAGATGGAACATTGGGCCTCTAAAGGACTTCTCCTCAAGCGCTATGGTATCCTCCACTAGGGTGAGGCTCCCCCTTTCCCAAAAATTCCATGCGTCACCAATCAACACATCCACCACCCAAAACCCTACCTCATGCATGATGTCACCCCCAAAATGTGGCGCTCTAGCATCCAAAGATATGACATTGGGGTGATGAAGCGCTAGGAAGGGTACTCCAAGGTGCCTCTCAAGACTCCAAAGGTAGGTATTCATCGTTCGGTGTGTGGGCCATGCTATCCAACCTGTGGAATTCAAGGCTCAAGGAAGCCCAAGCTAGGCTTGTTCTTCCAAATATGTCCACCAAACAAGGTCCTTCAAAGACAATGAATACGCCCTCCAAGGATCTCAAGTCAAATGAATCATGATAAGTAAATCAAGTCAACAAAATATCCATATAAGCATGTGCATCAAAAACCACCTCATCAAACTAAACAAGTGCTCAAATACTCTATGGAATTTTCCAAGTTTAGGTATGGGAGGGTTGACAAGGAGACCTATTGGGCGAATCATTCCCCGGGTCAAGGCGTGTTTCCTAGGTGAACCCCTCTTTAAGACATGTGGAGAAGATGTTACATATATGGGGAAATAATTTTTGGCATGGGGTTAATGACACAAGGAATTGTGATGTCTCATTTATGGGTGCCTTTGTAGAGGGTGTGTTGCACCTTTGTTTTCAATGCATCCTTTTTCCAAGCCCATTTATTGCCATTAATTAATTAAGGTCCAAACATTGGGTACTCCCTAGGGTTAATAGATTACCTTGGGGGGCATTACCAAAGTGTCACTTGAAGGGAGAAGTACCATGGTGCCATGGGGGTATAGTCTAGCTTTTAACACAACTTGTGTAGCTCCCTCATTAAGTGGGACATTTATATTCTGTTTTCTTTTGTAGGTATTTTATTTTTTAGGAGAAACACCCTTCATTTTTCTCAATACCTCTTTGGGAGAGAATATGGAAGATTCATTTTATGGATTTTATCATTTTCCAGCTACATTCCCTCTAGGCCTTCAACCCCTTCTTCCCATAAAATGAGGTACAATCCCTTCTGGGGTCAATACACTCGAAAATCACAAAAGATAAGGAGATGAGGGGATGAAGTGTGGAAAATGGAAAGTATGATCATGAATGGTACGATGACCTATAAAAGGGACCTCCCAGTAGAAAACCTATCCCTAAGGGTGACCACTTACTAGGGTGCAATGTCAACCACCAAAGTGAAACAGGGCAATGAGCATAATTTCCAAGCAGATGTTACATAATCAAAGCCATTTTAAATGCAACAAACTCAAATGCCTAAAATATTGAAATGAAAATCACCATAATAAATGACTTGTACCTCATGGAGCAAAACCCAATGTCTTCTGGAAGCAAGATGATGTGGTGGATACCCTCATGATGAACCTGATATTTGTGGTGGTGGGGTGGGCCTCTGTCTGTGCAAGTGGAAGTTATCGGACATATGCTTCTTGGTACTCTATTGATGCAACCCGAGGGCCTAGAGATATCATCTCCTTATTTATCCCTAGGAAATGGGGATAACACATCTTTCCAACGATTCCTCTTGAGTGAAATTTGGAGTTCTGGATCTCAACTTATAACCTCGAGAAGTCAAGTTTCCAAATAAATTTCCTATCAAGTCATGAAAACAGAGCTAACTGACATTTTTTTATTTCTAGAGATATTGTGGCAAAATTCATCCATTTATACCTTTCCCATTATCTTCTTTTTCAAATTAAGTTTCTAACGAGGTATCACTTGCCACAAACAGACGTTTGGATCATGAGTTATAAGCTCTAGAAGATCATTGCTCAACAACCGTTGATCTAGCTCATGGATCAATCTTAGCCTTTGATTTAATTCCACCCTCTTTAGTCCCACATGCATTGTGGTGTATGAAGAATTGGTGTTTATAATGTAAATTCCTTTCATATAATTCAAGTGAAGCAAAGTAGCTTATGGAGATCTTAGTGTAGCTCTTAGTGCCTTAGAAAAATTCACATCTCAGTAATATTTTGGTCATTCAGTCACTACACAGTCATCACCCAATAAACCTATGAATGTTTGACATGTCACGTCTAATCATCACCTAATAACTTTCCACGTGTCACTTGGAGATGTGCCCAGAAATGTTAAGAACCAAACATCAATATAGCATATAAAAACCTCAGGAAAAGTACTCAACGCCTTGAAAAAGAGATAATTTCAGATAATAAGCCTCTTCGAAGGGGCAACCTCCTTTTACCCCACTTAAATGTTCAAGTACAAGATGATTCAAAATGAAAATGCCTCCTTGGTATATATAGGAGACTAGGAGGTATAATTACAAATAATGGCCTAAAGCCGACATAATTAAAATAACATTACTAATCTAAATTAGAACTAATGGCCTAAAGCCAACATAAATAAAATAGCATTACTAATCTAATATGCCCCAATTAAGGGGTAATGAGCCAATATCAGGGCTTAACATGCCCCTCCCCTTGAGACAAGTGTTGTCCACAACGCTTGAGTAACTCTGGATGCTTCTGTATAAAAGACTCATCTTCCCAAGTGGAATCTTCAGCCGGTAGTTTCCTCCATTTAATGAGATACTCTGAAATGGATCTATTCCTCTGTTGGCGAATTCTTGTGTCAGTGATGGCTTCAGGCTCAAATATGATTTTTCCTTCCTCGTCAAGTTCTAGCAATATAGTTTGAACTGGGATCTTGTCGCCTATAACCTTCTTTAAGCATGAAACATGGAAAACTAGGTGTACTCGTGAAGATGCAGGCAGCTCCAATTTGTATGCCATAGTACCAATCTTTTGCAACACCTTATAAGGGCCAT
>JASDQU010317792.1:0-12081 GCA_032191745.1 Picea mariana | reverse complement strand
AAAAATAATAATACATTCTAGATGATTATTTTTTGTTATTGTAAGTATTTTCTATTTCAAGTTTCATAGGGCTCATTAACCATTGATCTGAAAATGCTTCCTATAGTTTATATATAACCCGATTCTTGAAGTCATTGGATTGATTTTTGTATTATAAGTGGAAATTATGTCTATATGTTCTTTCCATTATATCCCTCAAAGTTCTATAAAATAAGTTGTCTCTATCATTAACTTCACGCACCACTCCCAATGAACCAATGATCAAGTTGTCATCATTATTTACATAATATTTTTTGTCCTCTTAGGATGACATTTCACTTACTCACTATGTGTCCCTACATAACATTAACAAAATATGAAATTGAGTGGTTATAACTTGTTAGTGATTAATGTTAAGAAAGAAACATCTCCATAAATATTTTCTGCTCTTTTGAAATTAGATTGGAAACAATCTTATCAAGTTTCTTCAAGTTTTTTCTTTGCATGACACACATTAACCAATACATATAATTAATTTAAACCTACAGATAAAAATTAAAGAACTTGTCTTGTTCTCTTGTTGGGATGAGCTACCATTGCACTTGCTGTAATAAGTTAATTTCCTTGAATTTATATTGGCCATTTTATACAAAAACAAATATGGATAGTTAAATATACAAATTATGAAATAGTTTTAGAAAATAATATGTCGGGGTGTATAATAAAAGAGTATGTACTGGTGCGCTCATAATAAGTATATGTACTCATTATTGTTTATTGTGCACCATGGAATCCGTACACATATGATACTAAAAACAATGATATTTATATTTTAAACTAATAAGTGTTATTGAAATAAATATACACCCTAGAGTGACATTACTATACAATAGTACCAATGTGACATTACTATATAGTGCACACTATGTGCCATGGAATTTTTTTTTTGAAAAAAAATTGGACATGGATAGGGTTTGGGATCTATTGTGATGAGTGGTACCATTGCAATGGATACTTAATGCTCCATATGCAAGTAAAATAATATTATAAAAATATATAGTGTAAAAAAAGAAAATCCCCTTATGAAATATAAAGAGGGGAACTAAGAAAAAAACAACAAATCTAGGGCTTGCAATACCGAAGGTAACTATGAAACCCTTTTATTTTTTTTCAGAATGCATTGAAAATAGTTTGAGTCAAATAGGGAAAGATTGAGATGATCAATAGAATGAAATAACATACTTTAAATTCATCCTCTGCAGATTTGTATGTGGGCTACAATGATCCCTTCCAAATTTGGATCTTAAAAAAAATCAAACCACTCTAAAGACTTTACTGGTAAATCTCTCTTGCACAAATCTCCCCTCTAAATTTTTCCAGAAGAATGAAATAATGAATAATGTTTTCATTTATAAACACATTCATTTTGAAAAATTGAATTCCCTCTTGTTTTTTTGATGTATATTTTGGTGCATTGATGATAAAATTGAGCATTTTTTTGTTGTAACTTACCTTTTCAGTGTGCTTTAAAGAATCAATGCACTGTAGATCTCACAGGTGCAATTTACACGTATAAAACCACTAACAAAAAATTATACATTTAAAATGATTTGTTTTTTTTTACTATAAAATTAGTTCCCTACAAAATTTTAAGCACCTCAGTGCACTATCCACATATAAACACATTGGTTTCAATTTTATTGACATAATATAAATGAAAACCTCCACCATTGAATTTTGCAGAGATTTTTCTTTGTGGAGGTAGTAACGAAGGTAACTCTTCGATGCTGTTCATAATTTAGTGCACTATTTCCTTCTTATATATCGACGCACTGGTTCATCTTTAACTAATTATGAGCATCGATAATTTTTAAAATCCATTTTGAATTATGTTTGAAGTTAGAATGTTTTATGCTTCTGAATTTTGTTTTTAATAATTTGTTCATGTATTCATGATGGTTTTGTCTCAAATAAAGGGAAAAAAATATTACAATATCTAATTGCCAATTCTTTAGATTCTATCTCATCCCACATCCTTCCAAGTTTTTCAATTCTCCCTTGTCATTTGATGAAAGTCTAAATTTGATTTATAATTCATTTATTTGATTCAATTTATTTCATTTATGCACATGCATTTAAATAAATTTGTGTTGTATTTTGATGGATCATGATTCGAGATCGATTTTAGATGTGCAAGATATTCCACCAGGCAAAAAAAGTTGTAATCTTTTATCAAGAGAAAGATACCACATGAAAATGTTTGATGCAAATTGATAGTTTCTTTACCCTACCAACTGTAACATGCCATCTTCTATGAACCAGTCTTGGTCAATGGTATTATACCATGAATTGGATCTCTTTTATGATACTCTAGTAGTATGTTGTTGTTCAAAATGTAAAGGGTTGAATAAGAACCCTTGATGCGTCACATTGTCCGATTATATTAGTGATCAAATACCCAAAGTTGATAGTCTAATATCTTTCACCGCGGTCAATAATCCAATAGGTGATATGGAAAAAACACGTAGGAACACTTGCATATGCTCCTTTTTTGAAAATTTTGAAGCCAAATCAACTAAGTTTTGTCATAAATTGACCAAGTCGTCTTCTTCTATTGATTCAATGGAGAGTTCTAGTGAGACAAAGTATGATATCAGTACTACCCAAAACATCTCTATCAGAGATACAAAAAGTTGTATGATCTAAGAGAAAAAATGTCCAAGTACACACCAAAGATTGTTCAATTGTTGGAAGCTAGCGATGACTTCACTCTTCCTGTCCATATGTAAAGTAAATACCAAAACTATTATAATGGAGATTTATATGGAATTTTGTTGTCTTCCATGATTATGCCTGATGTTCGAACCAAATTCTGTTTTTGTGGTAATAATTATGTGATTTCCAAGTCTAAAATAGATGTTACAAATATTGGGTTGTTCATCCCTTCACATGTATTTGTTCTGCCCAAACAATTAACAACACGTATGGAGTTTTTTGGTCCTCATTATAATCGATCTGATTACTTAAATATTATTAAATACAAACATAGAATTTCCATGTATAGTATGTGCATGAATGGTTATGCTTATAGAAAATTTAACAAGAAAAAACCGTTATGTGTCGATGGCCATACACAAACTCATGGGAACATAACAGGGTTCATAAATAGTTGTAGGTCATTATTATTAAGTGCAAATTGTTCCCTTGAGGATCACTCCAATGACAAAGAGTTCTTTATGAAAATGAAGGCATCCATATTTGTTGTGGTGCATGCAATACATAGTTTGTCTGATGGTGGTGAGTTGTTAATAAACTATATCTTTCATAGACCACTAAGTACTTATAAAAAATTACTTGCATTGGGTCTACCCTTAGATGTCCACTTGGGGCGTAAGAAAAACATAATTGAGTAATTTTATTTTTGGATTTTCAATGGAACTGATGTAAATGTATTACTTAATTCAACATTTTTTTAATAAAGTGGTTGGTTTTGTGTTACAATCATTAGATGAAAGATGGGGACTAAGTCCTATAATATCTACACAGGGACTTTTATTTATTTTATTTATTGAGTCTTATTGATATCTTTTGTACTCTTAAATATTCACATATAAGTAATTTAATTAAATATTCTTTTAACCTTAAAAAATAAAATATTGGATTGGAGGTAACTTCCTAGCAATATCAGTCAGTTTATTTGAAGGAAAGGCTCATCGTTTAGCCCATGAAAGACTAGAGGAAGAGTTGGTGGATGATAATTTCTTCACCAGCCAGCAATGAGCTCTTTGTGTTCACTCCCACAGTTCCGCTCTCACCTTCACACTGGACACTCTAGCCCAACATCACACATTAATAAATCAATTATAGGATGAAGTAGAATTTCTCAGGCACCAAGGGGAGAACATGAAAGGAAAGTTGGAAGCTAGGCCACCAAATTCGCCAACATAAAGCCATATTGAGGAAATTAGAAGAAGAGAAGACCCCACAGTGCTTGAACTGAACATGGCGCTAGAGCCCCTTCTAGAGGAAGACAAATTCTAAATAAGATCAACAAGAAAATCCTCAATTTTGTAATAATGGCTTAATTAAATCTCTCGTTAGATAGTATAAGTACATAAATGAAAATCTCTGTTTACACTGAAGTAGAACTAAATCTAGACTCAATTATGTAAGCCTTTATGTGGAATTTTTGCAGTTGGTATCTCTTACACCAACACCCTCCTCTGTAATATGTGACCTAGGTCGTGACTTTTATATATATAAATTTTTCAGTTTATGTAAATATATATATATATATATATATTCTTCACTAACCAAATCCAATACTTACATTTCCATATGAGTAGATTCATTAATTTGGTGGTAGAGAAAAATTCATAAAGTTATTTAAAATTTAAAATACAATAATTATAAATTTAATTATGAACAATTGTTATAACATTATCAATAAAATAAATGAAAAAATTACATTTCGTAAGAGTAACTATTCAAGTTAATGTTTTTCATTCATTAACCAAATCCAATGTTTGCATACACGTTGGTACAAAATCCACCAAATGCAATACTTAACATATTTTTTTAATAGAAGATTCAACTAATACTTACATACTCTTACATATATTTTTAATAGAAGATTCATAAGGTTTGTAATATAGTTAAAAGTTGTAAAACCATTTCATAGAAAGTATATAGATCAAAATTTATTAGCATATATTCTTTATTTTTCACAATTTAAACTTAATTAAATAAATTTAATATATTATAATAGTTGAATCATATAAATTAATAATATCTTTGAAAAAAATAAATGTAATAAATGTGATTATAGTAAACCATTATATTATAGATTTGTGGTGTAATAGTTGAATAATAAAAATAAATAAAACAACATTATTAATACATAATTATTATTAATAATAAAGAGTTATATCATAATGTTATTATTACAATATATGAAAAAGACATAATTATTCAAATCAAAATCATTCTACTCATCATATTTATGTTATTTTGTTTGTAAACATGTTTAATCAACATATTTTATCTTATTGGACAACAAACAATTCACCTTGAAGATGAACTAGACATTGTATGGTATTAATTGTTATAACATTTTGCAATCTCAATCCAGATTAAACAATTTCACAAAACTAAAGTTAAACATTATATAGAAACTCCAAATTCCAATGAGTGATACATCTCAAATTTAATTTAAAAATAGAGAAATCATTAGCGTGCTCACAATACATTTTATAAATCGAACAACATCAAAATCAATATTATATGAAAGAACACAATATACATGTGTTATAATGTTTATAGCACACCAGTGAAATTGAAAGTGCACCAGTGTGGCTGTTATGTAAAAATGCACTGAAAAACAATTTTATCGACAAAGGACATATGTAAACATCCATAATTAAAAAAATTTGGAGTTTTTTATTTTCATAGGAAATGCCTCATCCGTGCCTCTCATAATTTAGCACATGGATCACCCAATCCTATGACACTCACTCAATTCTCTGGCTCACATTTCCTCCTCTAAGAACATCCTCATCATTCCTATAGAAATAATATGAATTGACATCAATTCATTTGTAAATATCATACCTACACCTCCTCTTATTTTCCTCACGGGGATTATAAAATAGCTCTTTGATATCGGGGAGGAATTTCACAATCCAAGGTATCCATAATCGGGGCCCTTTCTGATGGCATCAGGCACACCAAATTTGTTTCCTTCTGAGTCCATCATATTTTACCCTGCTTTGGAATAATTAGGACCACCAATATTTATGATCAAAGCTTCCTAATGGCCATTTTGCATGATCAACAAGAGAGGAAGCATGGTGGATTTCCTAACTATAATACTTTGTCGACCTTAAGAATGACCTAAGGCCAATATTATATAACTAATAGAAGTTGATAAGAAAATTTGAAATAAAAATATTATGATCCATAAGCTTCAGAAGCATGTCTTGTCAATGACTATTAAGCATTTCCTAGACCTTGACTAGCTCATCTATGAGATCCTCACTTGTTTATGTACTAAGAAGCTCTTGTTTCTTCTTCTCTACAACCATGTGCTCAATATATTTCAAATCTATAAGGGTCACATGGGAAACAAAATCTCTCTCTCTCTGTTATGGGTTTCCCTTGTCCTTCTCTCCCATATATTATTTCATGTTCTAATCTTTCTCAAATAGGACCGAATTAATGAAATGTACCTCCCTGCTCTTGACCATAACAATGGCCTTTGTCTTTATAGAATCGATCCCCTTCCACTCCCTCATCACTTTGACCCATGTCTTCGCCTCCATGGAAGACTTAAATTTCTCCAAGATACTATCGTCATCATCCTTGTATCCATAATAACTAACAACAATTCACTTGTAAATATCATATGTAGACCTCCTCTTCTTCACCTCAAGAGGATTCTCAAATAGATCTTTCATGATGAGGAGGAATTTTCCATCCCCACTTGTACAATTTATCGCTAGAAGATGGTGTTGCAAAATTACTCCCTAATATCAAAGAGTTGTTTGATAAACCCCACAAGGAAAAGAAGTTGATGTCTAGGTATGGGATTTCAAACTAATTGTCACCATTATTATGGATACATGGATTACCAGTACAATATATTCGATAAATTCAAGTGGCCCATGGAGAAGTGTAACATCCCACTCTTGCAAGCACATGTTATCAACTTATTCTTTGAGGACACTTGCATGTAAGTGATCCGGTTATAGTGCATAATTATGTATTTCATTTGTGGATACTTATGATGATGTTGATGATTAGGATTTGATATTATTGATATATGCATATTGACAAATTCTATTGATGAGTTTTCCCTAAGTGTGGATGACACTTGATAGATTGGGATGTTGATGGAATCAATGGACCTCCTTAGACTCTGTATTGAATCAGGGAGTGGATTGTATTGGTTTGAGTATTCCCTTCCTGCATATGTGACATTTGATCGATTATATTATGATGTTATTTATGGATCATTTCCAGTGTTTCAATCATGGATGCAGGCTGATGATTGCTTGCTAATGTGACTCACATAAGGAGTAAAGGGGCCATGCACATAGACCAAATATTGAGGGAGAGGTGTGGAAATTTCCCAGTCATAGCCTACTATCACTCCTACTATGGCTTAAATTATAGGCTAATGATTACCTAGTTCGAGAGTTCAATGATGTTGTGAGGGCACACTGAGACAGTCACTCATGAAGTTCTAAGGGTCGTGCAATAGGGAAGGGTCCTTATTCCTTAGAAGCTCTTAGTCTCTCACAAGGTCGCCTGAATGGAGTGATGACCCCAAGGGCTGGAGAACTACCAAAACCAGTAAAAATGAGAGTGGAACCCTTCGAGCACGGGAGTGCGTCTTGAAGGGCACATCGCATAAGTAACACTTAAGTCAATGAATCTAGGTAGCCTAGGAAACCTTGAGTGAATAATTAAACATTGTAAAATATTTAAGCATTGGTAGATTTAATTAATTAATTAAGGATACAAATTATTAACTGTAAATCCCAAATGAAGTCTAAGCCTATTCAAACATTAAGCCTAAGTCTAAGTTTTTGTAAAGAGGTTAAACTAAATTATTAACTAAATAAAAAAGGAGTAAGTTAAATCAATTTGAGAAATTAAGACAAATGAACTAAGTCTACAGAATTAATATTATACACATGTCTGCAAGAAAATACCAAAATGAAATTTTATATAAGAAAGGAAAAAAACATGAAAGAATTGTGCAAGCATATTGTAATATACCAAATATAATAAATATGCAGAACATAAATAAAATGTTAGAAATGGTAGAATAACAGTAATATAACCAACATAATCTCCACAATAACACATAAATGATATAAGAACAACAACATAAATAACACTTTGATTCAGAGAGAAATGTTAATGGGCCTCTTTGAGAGGGAAACCTCCAGTCGAGCAACGCTCTATTACAATAATATCCAAGCTAAGGTTCTCATACCCTCGACTCCTATTTATACTAAAAATAAGCATCTAGAGGAAGATCCTTCTAGAACCAGAAGCTTCTATTAGGTCTTCTTACATCCTCCTTATTCTATTTTATTGAAAGGCCTTATTAATATTGACCTTTATTACATCTGAATATATTGTTTTACCTATGTGTGGGTTAAGACCCTAACATTTCCGCCCCCTTAAAAACAACCTTGTCCTCAAGGCTTGAGATGAGGAAATTATTGCAGAATGGTAGCTGGTTCCCAAGTGGCNGGTTTGAATTTGGCACTTAGCTCCAATCACCTTCTTTAAGCATGAAACATGAAAAACAGGATGTAGCTTCAAATGGCTAGGAAAATCTAACTAATAGGCTACTTGTCCCACACGCTTGAGAATGGTATAAGGACCATAAAATTTGGGCGCTAGCTTCTGACAATGCGCGGTCTTGAGGGAATTTTTCTTGTAAGGTTGCAGTCGAAGAAACACTTGATCCCCTTATGCAAATTGGCATTTAGAGTGACCTTGATCTGCTTGTTTCTTCATGTGATTCTGTGCCATGACCAAATTCTCTTTGAGGGTATGGAGGATAGCCTCTCAAGTTATAAATGTTAGGTCAACCACCTGGACCTTCGAGGCACTCGATAAGTATGAGAGAACTGAAGGTGGATTCTGTCCATATACCACTTCAAAAGGATTCATGTGTGTAGCTATATGGTATGAAGTGTTGTACCACCATTCAGT
Organism: Picea mariana; assembly: GCA_032191745.1. Lineage (NCBI taxonomy): Eukaryota > Viridiplantae > Streptophyta > Pinopsida > Pinales > Pinaceae > Picea > Picea mariana. The sequence continues at coordinate 3,369 of JASDQU010317792.1, read as the reverse complement.
TAGGGGTAACCATTGAGCCCACTGATTTTTCTTTTCCGAGGCAAAACACCTCAAATATGTTTCCAAACACTTCTTGACAACTTCTGTTTGGCCATCAGTCTGGGGATGATAAGTTGTGCTGAGATGCAATTTGGTGCCTTGTATCTTGAATAGTTCTTGCCAAAAATTGCTTGTGAAATTTAGGTCGCGATAAAAAACAATAGAGTGCGGCATGCCATGAAGCTTGAAGACTTGATCCATGAAGATTTGAGCCACCGTGGATGTTGTAAATGGGTGTTGAAGGGTGCATAAATGAGCATACTTGGAAAGGTGATCAACAACCACCATGATGACGAATTTATTTTCCGATTTGGGTAAGCCGGTAATAAAATACATAGAGATATCCTTCCAAATAGTAGGTGGAATCGAGATCGGTTGTAGTGTGGCCGGAGATTTGACTGTTTCTTCCTTGTTGCATTGACGCAAATCACATTTAGCTACAAAATTATGAATGTCATGTTTCATACCATCCCAGAAAAAAGGAACGTTTGACCCTGTCATAGGTTTTGGTGAACCCGGAGTGCCCTGCTGTGGGTGTAGCATGAAGTTCATAAAGTACCATGGATTTAAGCTTTGATTGTTTACTTAAATACAAACGACCTTTTTATCGAAGTTCATCATGGAGCCAAGAGTACACTGGGGAAGTTGGAGCATTGGACTGCAATTGGTGGATCAACTGTGAACTTTTGGGATCTTGTAGCCATTCCTAGCGAACGACTTGGAGCCAATTTGGTACAATGAATGAAAGAGAAAAAAGGTATCCTTCATCTTCATATTTTTGGGAAAGTGCATCTGCAACCACATTCTCTTTTCCTTTATTGTAAATGATCTCATAATCATATCCAAAGAGTTTAGTCACCCATTTTTGTTGTTCTGGGGAGGAAATGCATTGTTCCAGAAAACACTTGAGGCTTTGATGGTTTGTCTTAATTTGGAAATGTTGCCCCAATAGATAAGGGCACCACAGATCAATGACATGCAAAATAGCCAACATTTCCTTTTCATAGATGGATTTGCCCAGATTTCTTTCAGATAGTTGCTTGTTGGTAAAGGCCAAAGGTCGACCCTCTTGCATAAGGACAACACCAATTCCTTTCCCTCAGGCATCACATTCCTACACAAAGGTCTTTATGAAATCAGGAAGGGCAAGGACTGGAGTGGTGCACATGGCCATCTTCAAGGTTTTAAAAGATTGAGCAGTGGCTGGAGTCCAAGTGAAAGAGTTCTTTTTGAGGAGAGCAGTGAGAGGTGCTGCAATCTTCCCATAATTCTTAACAAACTTGCGATAATACCTTGATAATACTTGAAAGCCACATAAGATATTAAGAGTCTTTGGGTGATGTCAGTCTTGAAAAGCTTCGATCTTTTTAGGATCCACCTTGACTCCATCTTTTCCAACCAGATGACCCAAGTATTCTACTTTTGAGGCGCCAAAAACACATTTAGACTGTTTCAGGAAAAGTTGGTGCTGAGAGAGGAGATGGAGAACTCGATCCACATGAGCAATATGGTCTGTCTAGTGTTTTCTATAGATGAGAATATCATCAAAGAAAACTGTTGGTCTCCAGTTTTGATCATGTTTTTGCCTACATTATATTCCAAAGACCTCAATTTCTATACCCAGTACCACCCTTTTTGCCTTGTTTTGACATCATTGACATCTCCCTACCATTCAATGGGGCTACTTAAGGTATCTTTATGTTTCAAGCTATTCTTATGCATTTTTATGCTTTAAATTGATATGGAAACTAATGTCGCTTGGGTTAGGCACCACTTCTATTTTTGGAACAGGTTTTCCAGTACCAGGTACTAGCTCATACCCCGCGGAGATACAAATGAAGCTGCTCAAGATCTGTGCATTATGGTCAGAATGGGAGACAGAGAGATTCACATGACAGTTGGAATCATCGCTCATACGATGATTGAAGGCACAATGATAGACTGAGTCGTTACTATTTCATGGTTCACACTTCGTGACACTACATGTCACGAAGATGTGAAGAACGTTTTAAACTTGATTTCAAGCTATTTTTGGATCAGGGATCCGTTTGGACTTACGTATTTCTTCTTAGACTATTACAAAGGATGATTTATATATAACCAGGGGGTCACTCCTAAGACGGTTGGACTATGTTATGTTATGAACACACATTTTTGAATATAAACTACTGTTGCATTATGTTATTCGACTGTTATACGATTTGAGCTATTTCTCTGTTAATGGAACATGAAGTATACATAGTGATTGCATAGAATGATATAGTCAGTTCTGGTTATTTCTTTCAGTGTTTATGCCGTTTGGTTGGGCCCACCAAACAGGTGCAAGTCGCTGCTTTACTTTGTCATAGATTTAGTTATTTCAGCGTGTTCGTGTTTGCTTACATGATAGGTTACAGTTTTGGAATTAACTCATTCAAAATCGTGCTTATTTATTCTTCAACCGAATCGTTCCAGCATACTGATATCTTTTGAGTTGATGAGTATTGAATGCATGTTTGATTCCTGTAGGGTTTAGAGCACGAACTTGGTTGATTGGTTTTTAGTTTTCAGTTCGAACATAACTTAGAGTTTGAGTGAACTTTGCTTTGGTAGATAGTTAGTTACCCTGCTTAACTAGAATAGTTAGATTACAATTAAATCAAAGGAAGCTTCCAGTACCAGTAGGGTAAGTAGGTTATTACTCTGTTTTCCTGTAGACAGAATTAGATTCATTTGTAATGTTCAGATTAAATGCATTTTAGGAAAGACTCTTTTTGTCATGAATTGAATCGAAATGGTGATGATAGATGATTAAAAGTAGTGGTGGAATAATCTTTTGAAATCACACTTCTGCATGAAAATAGAAGCACCAGCATCTAAACATAGGACTGTTTTCTGTTAATGACTTAAATAGGAAATGCTAAGTTTTAGGATAATCATTAGGATTCAAGTTCTCAGAGTAAGTTTTTGTTTTCTACTAAGGATAACATTCATATATCGATTAGAACCTTACCCACACATACAGTGTAGCAGCTCAAAGTTTACCAACCCTGGTTTGACAATTTAGTGTTTCAGGTCATTCAAATCTTCAATTTAGCAGCCTGACATTTTTGGCACCGTTGTCGGGGAGCTGTTTAAAAGGTAAGAAGATAATTGTCTTGATTAGTTTTAGAATTCACTTAAGTTTGGTGTGATATTTAGCAGGTTGATAGTAAGAGGAGTTGTGGAAACAAGGGGTGAGAACCGACATATCAGTTATCACAGGTACTCTGAAACTCAATCTTAGTTTCTTTTCTTTCATTTAGCATGACTTCATGAGAAATAGAGATCCTAGAGGTAGATTTAGGAAAA
>JASDQU010317790.1:2692-13267 GCA_032191745.1 Picea mariana | reverse complement strand
TGGTAAACTGTTCGGATGATTCTAGCAACAACGAGAAGGATGACTTGTCAACCAAATACAAAATCGTCGCTCAAGCAGAGATGCACAGAATAGCGGCGAGGCCCCAGCTTCTTCCCTATTGTGATATGATCAGGTGGGCGCTGGACCATGTGGACATCCCGACCAAGACGTTTATCAGCGAACATAAGGTAACGATTGGGACTTTCAGACCAGAACATTTGCGGGCAATGTATAAATTGTCACCCACACCGAACCTTACAATGCTGAATTTCTAGAAGGTTTCAAGAAGGAGGAGTGTGAGCAGTGTGCAAAAAGTTTATCCGATCTGATCAAAGATTGGGTCTCACACCCCACGAAATTCAAGGCTAATACTCACAGAATCTATTCAATCTCTTCCTTGGAGCCACAATTCAAGTATATAGCGATGATGGCTTGCAGGTTGTATGGGAAGGAGGACACTACCCATTTTTTCCTCCCATGGGTACCGCTTATTCATACAATTGCTGAGGTTTTCATCTTCGACTGGGCCAAACTGTTCTCTGATAGTCTGACCAGGCGAATTACCGAATATCGAACACAGAGGGCGAGTAAGAAAGCAACTTCGTTCTTTATGTCGGCTTACATCATGGATGCTATCTGCTTCATGACACCCTTCCCACTAATGAATTGGCACTGGGCTCCATCTAATACAGAGCCTATTCATGTCTATCACTCGAAGCTTTGGGAGGATAAAGCCAAAGAATTCATCCACGAGATCTTCAACTGGGTAATGGTGCCATTGGATGTCTCCATCTTCGGCCAACCGCTTCCCAGGATTTCGGATAGCGTCACGACCAACCTGAGTAGCATGGCAGATTGGTATATAGAGGCAGAATTTTCATATATCAGGGTTTTCGGCACCTCTGTTCCTCCATATGCTCTACTACTATTCTTGCCAGATAAGTTATTGTGTCGCGAGATCGCTAGACAGATTGTGCTCGACGGAATAAGAAAAGAGCTCAAAGGAGTATAAAAAAAGGTATGTCCGCCCTTCCCCATTCATATTGGTGCATATTCCTTGTTAGATTTTGGCCATGCCAAAGACGAGGCTACAGATTTAGAAGAAATGAAGCTGGTGGATATTGAGTTCAAGAAGCACGACCCTAATAAGGTTGTGAGCAATCACCTGGCGAGTTGTGGCGTGAAGAGATATGAACATGAGGATTCCTCTCATGATGAAATATTCTGGGGTGCGAGGTCCTACTCTGAAGTCCTAAGTCGGATTCAAGCCCTGCCACCCGGAGATATGGCCGATTTCCTTAAATTCTAGGAGCACCGACGGAGTTGTCTCCCCCAGGTTTTACAGGGTGAAACCCCAAAGCTTCCGGTTACACAGCAGATGGAAGCCAAAGGTTCAAAGGACTCGAGTCCTAACAAGGAGAAGAACCAAGAGGAAACATGGGAGGCTGGAACCTCAGAGCGAGGAGCCGAAATCCCCTACCAACAGGAAGGAAACCCCGAAAAGGGTACGCCAGGCAAGCAGGTCCAAGGTCAAGCAGAGATACCCTCGCAAGGGTTGGGCGACTCACTATTGCTCATGTCAAACAAGCCAGCCACAAATGCTACCCCGAAACAACCATTCAATGAAATCGGTAGTCCCATTGCTTCTATCACACCCTTACAATTCACAAAGGGGAACCTCGATGCAAGATGGGTTTTCGGTGAAGAACTAACGCCCATTTCGGTCGAAGAATTACCCCCTAATGAATTTTTCTTTGATAAGAAAAGGAAGGCTGTAGTGAAGAAAGAATCATATAAAAAAGCGGGCGTAGTGGCTAAAAGATTTAAAATCTTGACAGAAGGAAAGGCTGTAGGGGAGGAGGAATTTGCCGACGAGATAGCAGGAACACTGGGGGCTTATGCTATAGCTAACCAATACTCCATGGGAACCTTGAAGGCACAGTTGAAGCGAAAGAACCTCTAATCAACAAGTTGGAAGCTAGGGTGGATACGGTGGAAGCAAACGCTAGGGATGAGGTGAGCAGAAGCCTCGAGCAGGCCAGAATAGATGATCTACAGGAGATCGAGAAGCTTAGATCCGACCTTGAGCTGGTGTGCTAGTCGACGCAAGTAAGCCAAACGCAGGTAAGCCAGTAGGAGCAACAAATAATACAGTTACAGTCGAAGTTGGATGTCGTCGAGAATCAGGTTTTAGACATAAAAATGTTCAGATCCCAAGCTGCCGAAATCCGACAGAAGGTATTAACGTCTCAACAAGACTTGCTTGTAAAAGTGGGAACTATTCAAAACCAGTTTCATACGATAGATCAAGTGTTAAAAAATATTTCTTTGAGAGAAAGAGAAGCTGGGGTAGCTCGGGTTGCTTTCCAGGACGTTGTTAAAGCTACAACGAAGATAGAGATGGTTAGCAACTCCAACTTATCCATCGCAGAAAAAATAGAGGGAATATCTTTCTAAAGGTCTGGGAGCAGAATATATCATAAAGCAGGGGGAGAGCTAAAGAGGTGATGAATTCTTGTGAGGAAACGTTTTCCTTGATAAATAAAAGTTTGTTAGACCTTGATAAGGAAGGGAGTGCTGGGATGCTGGGCAAAATCAATATAGCTAAACACCTACTGGACATCAAAGAAAACGTGGAGAAGGAGCAAGCGAAGATATCCCAGATAAGCCAGGTTGATATGGTCCAAGTGGACAAATGGCTAGTACATCCAAGTTTACAATTATGCTCTATCATCACAGAAGACCGACAAGTAGGGAAAAGGTTGTCACAGTTGGCGAAGAGTTGTTACACCTTTGAGGCAAGAAACCAAGCAGAGCCTTCCAGGTTGATAGCCCAGTTGGTTGAAAGGTGTGTCATTTGCATTGAGCAGGCAAAGGGGCAGGTTTCTAGTGCTAAATAATGACAGATGTCAACCCGTTCTATTTCTAGAGCCGGAAGAGCAGAGAAAGGAAGGTGCTCCGCCCTTACGAGGGAAGACAAAAGATGAGGAGATGAAACGCTCCATTTTTTTCATTTGTAACTGACAAGTTTCCAGAACGATCAGAATTATAAATGTTTAGAAGTTTGTTTAAATATACATTTAGGAAGAGACACATGAGGAGGGGGGGCTTTTTTTCTGTTGGAGATTGTAATAGAGAAAGTTATTTTTAGCCAAGATTAATACAAAGCAAATTGAAGACTCCATATTCTGTCAAGATTGAGTTATGCGTTTTCCTCTGTTATTTCATACTTCATGTCATTTTTTATATATACGTCTTTGATGAATGTTTTAACTTCAATTTAGTATAACTTCTACTGTGGTGATCAAGTTCTAGTTATCTAGTTATTTACAGATTTTCCTCTGTATCGGCTACTAGCAGGTACAAGACTTGTGAATTACTTAGATCTCTACATTTTATTCTTTGATCAAGGTATCTGTTTCTTTTCTTCTTCTGCTACAACGTGGGATTCCTCTGAAATTGATGACCCACATTGTTGACAGTTCTATGTTTTTCTTTCGTTTTCACACTCGGTTTCAGATTTTAACTCAGTTACGAAAAACGAACTTCGATTTTGTTAAACTCTTCGATTGGCTTCAATGAATTTTCCTCGTATAATCTAAAATTGAAATAATCACTTTAAAACATCAACCATTTTTTAAAGCTCTGTTCTCCGCATGACTGTACCTGTTGTTATGCAGCCCAACATCGAACCCGACCTATCGGATCAAACCAACATCACTTTGAATCTTTTCAATACCATACTTAAGACTGCCATCACCCGGACAGAACTCGAACGTTCATGGGCCGCCTTCAAACGTGATATCAACATTCAAGAAAATTTGGAAGCTAGACAAAGACAACTCAGAAATAAGCCATATCTTCTTTCCCGGAAGTTGTTTCTTCCCTTTGTTATCACTCACTCACTTTGGATGCTTAGACTCTATACTTTATAGCCTTAAGTGTAGACTCTGGAACAACACCAACTCTGCAGAGACTCTCGAAAATGCTAGTGAATTTGATACAAGTGATGAATCGGAGAATGAAACACCTGCTGAGATAGTGGTGCATGGATTCATTGATTCACAGTGCATTCATGACTTGTAAGACCGGATTTTTGAAATTGCACCTGCTGAGGGGCAACGTCCACTTGGAATATTCAAGGACAAATTCACTAAGGAAATGAACTTCCCAACACTCTTCTATGGAGATCCACATGCCACTGACATTACAGAACGATTCAATTATCATAAAATAGTCTGATGAGAGCTCCTACATTCAAGCAGTGACTTCTCCTGTCACATAACAAATTTGTTTTTCAAAACAATGCGCATAATAATAGAGCAAGTTCTTTTCTGTATGTGGGTCCGAATAAGAAAAGGTCAGTTACAAGGAAGAAAGTTGCTGGCCAAGGATGTCAAGTACAAAGTAAACCTAGAATTTTTTTCTAAAATATGATATTGGATATATAGATTTCAAAAACATTCACACCTCTCCCGACGATTTGCAACAAAACAAGAAAACTATTTTTGCAATGATTCGACAATTGGGCCTACCAACATTTTTCATCACATTTACAAGTGCAGAACATTGCTAGGATCCATTGGTGGCTGCCGTATCCGATCTGTATAGGAACAAGAAACGTAAAAAACAAACTGATACACTGGAAAATAATGACATTGACTACCTCATAAGAAAAGACCTAGTGACATGTACTCGGTACTATAGGCATATAATAAATGCTTTGAGACAATTGATATGTCATGATGAAACATTTTTCGGAAAAATATCGGACTACTTTTTTGTAACTGAATTCCAGAATAGGGGAAATGAACATGACTATGCACTGTTGTGGATAGAGGGTGCACCAGTCTATGGAGATGACAACAATTCAGAGATCGAACAATTTGTGGACAAATACATAACATGCAACACAGATCATTTGGATCCAAAACTTGCCAAAGTTCATAGACATTGCTATACAAGAAGTTGTAGAAAACGAAAAAAACTCGCATTGTAGATACAACTTTCCCGTGCCGCCAATGAGAGCTACAATAATCATAGAGCCACTTAGTTTAGAGGACAATGTTGTTGTTGAGAAATTTAAATCCTTGTTCGCATTTCTAGAACACAGAGAATTTGACGAGCTGATGAGCTTCAATGACTTCTTGATTGAGCTAAATCTATCAGAAGATGAATACATCCAAGCCATACAATGTATGATTAAACAACCAACAATTTTCCTTAAACGAAAACTTTCCCATATTTGGAACAACAGTTTCTCCAAGGACATGCCAATTATGTGGAAAGCAAATACAGATGAGTAGTATGCGCTCAATGCATATGCTGCAACATCGTACTGTACCTCGTATATGACAAAGGTTGAAAAATCTATGACAAGTGCATTCAGAAGAATACACAAAGAACATGGAAGAAGTCATATTGATGCCATACAAATGATACACACACTTGGCAATACATTGCTTAATCTTTAACAAATATCTTCTCAACAAGCAGTTCACATTGCACTTTCCCTACCCCTCACTTGTAGTTCAAGAAAATGTGTTTTCATAAACACATCTCCACTTGAGAAACACATATTCGTGTTTAAACCACCGGTTTTGCTAGAACAAGAGCCTGACAATTCAGAAGACGTGCTATGTCGCTCTATTGTTGATTATTACCTCTAGCGTCCATCTCCTATTATTCATATCTGCTTAACAAAATTTGTATCACATTACAAAAAAACTGGTATATCCATATCAAAAAGAAAAAAACCCTCTGTGATGCGGTTTGTCAAATACAATAAACATTCTAACTATGAAAACTATTGTAGAAAAAAACTGTTGCTGTACGTTCCGTTCGATGAAAACAAAGAGACATTAAAACATAACTTTTCTACATGGGAGGTTGCGTATGTTGCCTCTGAGACTATATTTCATATCAATGAAGCTAGATTTACCTACAATGTTAATCCAACATGGGGTGATATAGAAATTGCAGTTAATGAGATAGAAAACCCCGACAATCCTGATGAGACATTCACAAACCGAAAAACAACCAGAACTCCTTGCGAGTCCTATGACTTACAAGTGGAATTGCCTCATCCTCGAGTAGGTGTAAGTGAAAAACGTATCAATCTTGGTTTTCAAGTCACAAAACATAATTTCCTAATTGAAAATAATGAATACCACATAATAAGACGTCTGTTGAATCGAGAACAACAAACAATTCTAAAGGACATTGCGCTTAAAAAATGCTTGAACATGGACACTCCTGTGCCCTTGTTCCTTACAGGTGGAAAATGAACAAGCAAGACATTCACAGCGAAAGCACGGTTCCAAATGCTTATACGAATCTATGATTAAAACAATTCCTCTGATCCTATGAAACCAAAGAGCCTAATAGTTGCATACACAGGAAAAGCTGCATATAATGCAGGTGGAACAACAATCCACTCTGCATTTTTAATGCCTTTTAACAAGTCACAGTTTCTTCCACTTAGCAAGGAAATGTTGGATACATTGTCTAAGATTTATGAAGAACTCCAAGTTGTCTTTATAGATGAAGCATCTTTGATTGGAAGTCGGTTCTTGTATTCCATTGACAATTGACTAAGAAACATAAAACATATGCACACAAAATACTTTGGAAACATTGACATGATATTCTATGGGGATCTTTACCAGGCACAACCCATCCAAGATTCTTTGATATTTTAACAACCTACCGTTAACATGCAAACAATGACGCATGACTTCTGGAGAGACAATATTAAATTCTTTGAATTGCATACTACATTGCGCCAGACAGATGAAACATTCATTGCAATTCTGAATAGAATGCGGACAAACAACCAAACATACGATGACTTAACATATATCAATTCCAGGTGCTTGCGGCCTGCACCAATAGACCCAACGTTCCCTTACCTGTTCTACACAAATAAGGATGTTGCAATGCATAACATGCACATGCTATCACTCATGCCTGGCGATGATATCATCATCAATTCAATTGACCTGGAAGAAGACAACCATGGAAATGTGCTAGGTCATGAACATATAACCACTTTACCTTTGCAGCTTGTCCTGAAATTAGAAATGCTGGTTGAAATATATGCCTGTAACTATGATTCACAGGATGGATTGGTCAATGGTGCAGATGGAATACTCAAAGGCTATACGAAAACAAAAAAACTTGATTCCCTTTGGATTAAGTTCCATGAACGACATATAGGCAAGCGACAAGCAAGCAAGTTAACTTATCTATATAATTCAAACACTGCAAACGATTGCACACCTATTTTGCGAATATCAAAGCCAATATCGACATCAACAAAGACATGTGGACTGAAGATTCGGAAATAGTTTCCGATTAAACTTGCATGTGCACGTACAGTCCACAGATCACAAGGAATAACACTTGATAATGTTGCATTTCATCCTGCTGGAATTCAGATACATGGACTTGTGTACACAACACTGTCTCATGTTAGAAGCATAGACTCCTTGTATTTACTAAGTCCTCTTACAAAAGATAACTTCAAAGTGAAACACAAAGTTGATATTGAAATGGAACGACTCAGGACCACCACAAAATGGAAACTGCACTATGATTACCAATTCATACAAACAAATTCATCTATATCAATTTTCTCGCTTAACACACGCAGCTTAAATGCACACATGGATGATATACTCAATGACTATGATACAATGCAATCCGATATTCTGTGCTTGCAAGAAACATACATGGCATTATGCATGCAGAACAAACAATTCCCAAATCACAATTGCATATCAAGTTACATTACACATGGGGTGATGATATTGGTGAAAAAACATGTACTAATTTTGGACCATATACATATCGAAGAAAAGAATGTTGAGTTGGTGCTTGCAATTTTTTTTTCTCCATGAAACAGAAGTTGCAATACTCAATCTGTATGCTGCTCCCCATGCAACATTCTCCAACATAGTAGATGTTATTTCCAATGCATTGGGTCATTTCCATCTGAACAGACCCATTGTGCTTGTAGGAAACTTCAATATTGACATGCTACAAAATAATGGCAGAACAAAAGAATTGAAAAACTACATGTACAAATATAGTCTCCGCTTTCTTTTGAACAACACAAGCCATCTGCAAAACACACTTATTGACCATGTGTGGTCGAATGTGCCCATTCCTCAATATAATATGTTTATCTTAGACACATATTGGTCTGATCATGATACAATTGGTATTGCACTTGAATTATGAGATATACATAAAACATATTGCAAAGTCATATTTCGATGTTTCAAAGCATATCTGCATAGCTTGTTGCAAAAAAAAGAAGAAAAAAAGAGTAAAAACAAATTATCCAGCTTCTTAGTTTTCCCAGATTTGTACACATACTAGTTTGGTCACCATACAGTTGGTGTTGTGCTTGAATTATGAAATATACATTATTCAAAAAAAAAAAAAATGTACATTCTTCTAAAACTATTTGTTACTCTATTCATCTTATTCTATTTTTTTAGTGTATGTACATAGTACTTCCCTTTTTCTTTACATGTTAACTTATGTTCATATCCGTTTTGTTTTGTACTTTTGTTCATATAAACAAACATGAAAACTAGACACCACAAAGAACTCCTAACCATGAATGTAGAGGAATCCATGCAAAGGTGCATTTTTTTTGCCCGTGTTCCATATTCAATAGTTTTTCATTTACTCTGTCTATATTTGTTGAACTGGTTTGCAACTCCGTTTTTTCGTTTTTTGTTTTTTTGTTTTTAAAATTTTGCTTCTTTCGAAACTCCATATCTTCCTCTACATTCACTTGTCTTCATGTGTGTAATACTTATTCAATCTTGAGCTCCACAGTCCTGGAGTCTGTCTGTCAATTTGTATATCGTGGAACTCCGAATGTTGTTTGGAGGACACAAAACAATAGAAGTGCAATGTTGAGCGAGGCAGCCTGCAAGTCCACTTGTCAATTTGTATATCGCACAACTCTAGGTGCTGTTTGCAGGACACAGAACATTAGAGGCTCAATTTAGAGCCCTCTAGCCTGCGATTCAAAAACGTGGCTAAGTATGGAATAAGGGATCTTTACATGCTCTGTAACATGTCATGTCCATAGTTTATAAAAGTACATATTTAATATGTATTTCTCGTTACTTGGAGCACGCCAGCCCCGGAGTTCGTCTGTCAATTTGTATATCGCAGAACTGAATAGAAGTACAATGTTGAGCCAACCAACCCGCAAGTCCACTTGTCAATTTGTATATCGCACAACTCTGGGTGCTATTTGCAGGACACAAAACATTAGAGGCCCAATTTAGAGCCCGCCATCCCGCAAGTCCGTGATCCAATAGAAGTGCAATGTTGAGCCAACCAGCCTGCAAGTCCACTTGTCAATTTGTATATCGCACAACTCTTGGTTCTATTTGTAGGACATAGAACATTAGAGGCCCAATTTAGAGCCCGCAAGTCCGCGATCCAAAAAAGTGGCTAAGTATGGAATAAGGGATCTGTACATATTTAGTATGTATTGCTCGTTTTTCAGAGCCAACCAACCCTAGAGTTCGTTTGTCAATTTTTATATTGAGGAGCTCAATAGAAGTACAATGTTGAGCCAGCCAACCCGCAAGTTCGTTTGTCAATTTGTATATGGCAGAATTCTTGGTGCTATTTGTAAGGCACGAAATAATAGAGGCTAGTTTTTGAGCCCGTCGGCTTGAGAACCCGCGATCCAAAAAGTGTACATGCTCTATAAAATCTCAAGCAGCCCGCAAGTCCGCTTGTCAATTTGTATATCAGTGAACTCTGGGTGCTATTTGTAGGACACAGAAAAATAGAGGCCTATTTTTTGAGCCTGACAGCCCGAGAACCTGCAAACCACAAAGTGACCAAGTATGGAATGCGATATCTGTACATGCTCTATAAAATCTCATGTCCATACTTTATAAATGGACATATTTAGTTTTCTCTGGTTTCCACACATACTGGTCTGGTCACCACACAGTTGGTGTTGCACATGAATTATAAAATATGCACTACGAGTTCGACCGAGCGCTTTCGTTTCCTTAGCTAATTTTATGCCCGTGGGTTCCTGACTACGCGTTATCGAACTCTCGTTCCCCGTGTTCCGAGTGTACATCTTGCATCCAAAACTTGGGTAATTCATGTCTATGCTCGCAGGTTCCTAGACAACAGAGTGACAGATTTCATGTCCATCTATATCTCTACATCACGAGTCCAACCGAACACCGTTCATTTTCATAGTTCACGAATTTTATGGCCACAGGTTCCTTTGTGGGCGCCATCCAAATCTCATGCCCCGTGTGCATGGTATACATCTTGCACCCAAAACTTCAGTTATCTACAATTGGACCCGGACTCGAAGCTTGCGACTCATTTGATAATTTTCTTTAATTAAATTGTACAATATCAATATTTAATATTAATAATTTAGTTCTTGAAAATAATGTTTTTTAAATAATGTTAGAGATATAACATTTATGTTATATGTTATAGATGTAGACAATCACAATATTGAGCCCGCCAGTCCTGGAGTCCGTCTGTCAATTTGTATATCGCGGA
>JASDQU010317788.1:2885-13267 GCA_032191745.1 Picea mariana | reverse complement strand
GTAAATTAATCCCAGATTAAGGGATTAGGGTTTTGGTATCCACAGAATACCTAAAAACATTGTATATATTGTATGGCGAATGGTGAAATTCGATATAATGAAAATAAGAAAGGTTTTCCCGGTTGAGGGTTTCCGGTATAAAATTTCTGTGTACTTTGTGTATGAGCCATTGATTAATTTATGTATTGCTTAAAAATCTATATGCATTTCTTTACTTCGCACGTTTAAAACTTACACTCCTCTATTAAGTGACATAATCACTTCCTTTCCCATGCCTCTCGAGGGCGTGGTTTTCTTCTGGATATAAGAAAATAGTGATTAGATGAGTTTTTAGAGGGAAACAAGGATGAAGAGGAATCATCCTTGGCGCAATAGAGTCGCTTTAGGGATGGGGGATATCCCAGTGATAAATTTGACTAAGAGTGTCCGAGCCTATGTGGGCCTGAGATGAGGGACTGATATCGAGGGACATGTTTATGAGAGCCTCCGACCACTCATTTCCTTCTAAAGTTAAATTTTTAATTAAAACAATAATAGGAGGAGAAAGACATAAAGGATTACTCGAGGCCAAGTTCCTTGAGTTTCCCATTCGGGACTTGATAATGCTTAAAGGCTCAGACCCTTTCGCCACTTTTCAGGAAGGGGTTCTTAAGTTTCCTATAGAGGAATGACTTGTTGTAATTATAAAGGCCTCCTTAAGTCCATTGAGTCCTGGGCTTCATAAATGGAGGCTCCTTTATGACTGTTCTCCTCCTCCTATAACACTCTCTTCCCCTTTTATCTATTGTAACCCTTTCCTCTAGTTCTTAAAAGAAAGTGATAGTTCATCACCAAATGACCATACTGATGGCATATCTGACATATCCTAACCCTTATCCAACATTCAAATTGACTAAAACCCTTTCCACTTTCCTTTGTTTTGTCTCTTCCAAGGACAAATCCGCTTCTAAGAAGTCCCACAAGAAATTTCCTATTACTTTGAAATGTTCCAAGGACGAAAAATGTAAAGATAGTGTTGGAAGGTGGACCTAAACCAAAATTTTATCCATTTTCTCTCGAATGGAATCAAAAAGGGGGATCCAAGGATTTAAAAGTAGTGGGGAATTGTTAACACTCCAATTTTTTCCAAGTACCCATTTTGCATGATCTGGTTGTAGAAAGTTAAATGCAAACTAGTTCCTGTTTAGTTCAATGATCTCTGGGGCATAGCCAAGATGTTATTTCTAAGAGGAATGTGCCCAATCAATTATGTATTTGAGCATGAAAGTTCTACCACTTTCTCTATAGAAAATAGTTTGGTTTGCCATTTGAATAACATGATTCATACCCACATCCTTCTCAAGAACTAGATTCCCCACTTTTCCTTTAGTTTTTAATCCTTTCCTCTTTTGTCTCTATTCAACGTTGTTTCTTCTCCTTTGATCCCAAAAGCCACCATCATAAGTTGTAGTCTTCTAGGGAGTCTGAGTAAAACCACATGTTTCCTTAGTATGGACAAAACCCCATTGTTGTTCTACATATATGAGAGCCAAGATAAATCCCTTTGTGGTAGTAGACTTAGCCAATTCTTCATGTGTGCCTGGGAGTCATGAACATAAACTCTCCAAACCACATTGATCTAAAATTGCCTCTGATGAGATATTTGACCCACGAAGCTTTACACCACTTCTAGGGTCCTCCTGACTAGAACATGGTGAGTAAAGGATAAAACCACCTTCTTCCCATGAAATCCAATCAAAAGCAAGATCTTCTTGAGGGATGAGGGAGGGTGGTATTCTTCCTTATGTGTGTAGCGACTCATAAGGAAAAAACTCTGGAAAGGCCCAAAAACAACCCTCAAAGAACTATTCCCCAAAAGAATGTTGAAAAAGTGTATACTAAAGTGATTTAACAGGAAATGGAGAAGGTGTTTTTTCAAAAACTGGTAGCTATTGAGCCAGACTGCTTGTCGTCTCCTTCCTATCCACTCAAGACCCAAAAATTCTACCTGTTTGCAACCACTGCTCATCTTCGACCAACTAGTCCCCTGTTGTGGTTATGTGGTTTGTAATCTCCTCCATATCGGATCCCTGAATCTCCATGTCCACCAGTCCTTGTGCTAACCGAAGAAAAAAGAAAAAAAAAAACACAGAAAATCCCACTGCCCCACTTCGAAAAAGCCAAAAAAAGGAGCATCCACAAGAGGTACTACGTGCATACGTCCCTACTAACCCTAACCACAGTCCTATGTTTACATGTCGTAGACCAGGAAGCCTAACCACAACCCCTAATGAAAGACCAAAAACTAAGCACAGAGTCCATCTCTCCTCCTTTATTGATACTCAGGCCTATGTCTAATTGTTATATATATGAACTTTTTTATATAATTTATGTATGGAATTTACTATTTTTTTCTAGACTTTATGGTTTGTATTTCTTAAACTTTAGAATTTATAAGGATTTTTAATTATTTTTTGCACTTAATGATAATTGTGTGAAAATATCAGTAGGATTATTCAATTTTCATTTTAATTGACAATTACTATGTACAATATCATTCTTATCTAGTATGAATTATAACATATTATGTGGAATTAATCATACTTGTATATTGGAAAACGACTTAATATGAACAATACTTGAATACAAATGTTAATAATGAGATCCAAGAGTTCATAAGAGTTCATGTTGTTGGTATTGTTGAGTAGTTATATTTGAGATAATTTTTATATATGTGTGGAAAACCACTTAATATGAACAAAACTTGAATATAAATGTTAATAATGAGAGCCAAGAGTTCATGGATTTGGTATTGTTAAGTAGTTATATTTGAGATAATTTATATATGTGTGTGGGGATAAAAAGGGAAGGAATAATGAAATTCAACTGTATAATATATATATATATATATATATATATATATATATATATATAATCACTTAATTTATTTAATTGGAAAGTCTCGAAGGTATTGGGAAATACAATATTCCATTATGTCTTCATTAATGGAGCTTATGTTTCTCTATATTACTATTTTCTATGCAATATATCTATGTTAATTTACTTATTATTGCTATATTCATTTTGTTCTCCACATAATTTGGATCACTCAATTATCTAAATAGAGAAATCAAGTTTTTGATTGAGTGAGTGATTAATAAGGTCCCAACACTAAATATGAAACTAATTATTGCATAATGAAGTTTGTTCCATAAAAATTGTGTGAATATTGGAACCAATAACTTGATTGAGTAAGCGACAAATATGTTCCCCAACACTAAAATGAAACCAAGTCATCTCATTTTTTGAATATCCTCAAGGATCTAAGGTGGTTGGGTACTTCTTGGTATGTTTGAGCTTTCATTTTTAACCTATATGTCGTTAAAATTTAGAGGGTTTGGATAATTTGATTTTGATTGTCATTATCAACATTCCTTATGAAGGTTTGAGATATTTTTCATTCTAATTGCAAATTAATTTTAACTTTAAAATATATTATAGAAAACAATGAATTACTTTATAAAAATTATTAATCAATAAGATAATAATAAAAAATAATTCATACCTTGATTGAGTTGAAAGAGATGGAACCTTAAGAATGTTTCATAGTGATGGTTGAATAGAACAATATAGAAATTGAAATTGCTAGCAAATAGGGTGTATTGGATTCTCTTGGAAAAAAACATGTCTACATCTTTCCCAAACATTGCTTATGAAATGATATCAAAATGAGGTCATTAGCCGTTACATGTATTTTTTCAACACAAAGTCAATGCATGCATGTTAATAACAAATACATGCTTTAAAATGTCTATGCATTTCTTAGAAGGGTAAAATACCGTTTGTCAAGAAAACAAATGTATGCATTTATGGCTGCATATTGCCAGTGGATCTATTTAGGATTTGCACATATGCATAATTTTAAAAGAGTGAAATTGAAATGTGATCACTCCCTTCAAATTTGATCTATGTTTGCAACGTTCCAATCTTAATTTTACAACATCGATGCACGTACATTATTCATTAACAATAAATATATCATATTTATTAATTTGATAACAAGTGTATCATTCATACTCCACAGTAATCATATATGGCACCAATCATACCTATAGATTATATCACTTTGGAAAATGTTTAAACATGTCATGTGGAAAATGTTTAAACATGTCATGTTGTTTTTTAAAGTTTATAGATATGAACTTGTGTAACATAAGTGTGCAAGGGAAGGGTAAGAGTTGTTTAGAATTTAATATTAATTATTTTATTTTTTTAGTACAACTCTTCTATGTTGATTTTAACAAAGTACAAGTTTACACATCCTATTAGAGTTTCAATGATAATAACCATTTAGTGTTTCGATTTTATTCTTTGGGTTATAAACTTAAATAAAAATTTAATGTTTAATTAATGATAGTCAATAATGTTATCTTGTTAGTGTTTCATGGAAATCTACACAAGAGATATAGCTAAAGCATACACAAACAAAGTTTATCAAGAAAAGGAAGAGTGATACACAATGAAGAATGATAATCAATGCATATTATAATCTCATCAATGAGTGAGTGATCCTCACTCATATAGGCAATGACATCCTATAATTAGGAATCCATGCATAATAGTGATGTTCTAAGATTAGAAAGTCTAAAATAGAACTAGTCAGTTAACTCTCATTGAACTAGTGTTACTCCCACTGAACTTGTGTGTTGAAAATAGAAATTTCTCCAACAACCCCCCTAAACATCAATATGGAGTAAAAAATGAGTCTCAGCTACTAGGACATTTTAGGTACTCATGTACATTGCAACTAATGAACACTGAATACAAGTGAGGAAAGAGGGAAAATCGCGTGGGAACAAAACCCCCCCTCAAAACATAATGTATCAAAAGAAGAAAATGGCAACTGTTAGGCAACTATGTTCTTCACTGCAAGACGATCCCGCAAAGTCTGAAACTTCTGCTAACTGAAATTATTCGTGAAGATGTAGAAATATTTATGGATCTGATGAAGTCCTTTGACAACCTGTCTAGCCTTGTACCTCTTAATCTTGTGGACCCATCTACACCTAAAAATATTCCTTTCCGGTGGAAGTGGAACCAGATGTGAAGTCTGGTTCTTTAGGAGTGAGTCATACTCCTTTTGCATGGCTACTTTCCATAATAGATTTTCCACATCCTTATTCTAGGTATAAAGATCAGTAGATTGAACCATATAGCAATGCATGGGCATCGCAGGTTCTAAAGCTAGAAATACATGAGAAGGTTCCTCATGCTGAGATCGAGTCCTCCTCTAATCTAATGGATTCCCTGTAAGGTTGGATGTTGCTTGAAGTGTGAATTGTGCCTTCTTGGGCATATGCCGAAGCTTCAACACTGGCTTCTTATCTGGCTGTAATACCTTCTTATTTCCATGTACATAATCTGAGTATATGGAATCATCTCTGATGTCTGAAACTGATGGAAGCACAAGAGTATATGCAAGTTTCACTGGGGGTTCATGCAAAGTACTCTCCTTATTTGTAACTAGAAAATATGAGTAATCATCAGAAAACTTAGTGAATTTATACAACCTTGACTTGTGATCCACCTCACCAATAGCAATAATAAAATTGTCATGCATGTCAATTACTGAAACTGAATCTGATTTAAATTCAACATTTTTACCTTTCTGAGTGATCTGATAAACTGAGAGTAGATTCATAGAAATCTTTGGAACATGTAGAACATTCTCAAAAATACCATTGTGGAGTTCCAATCTCCCTTCTCCTACTACTGCTACTAGAATATCATCCCCCATGAGAATAGGGGGTCTTGATCATGGACTCAAAGAAGATAAAACTTCCTCTTTTGTTGCCATATGATGTGATGCGCTATAATCTATAATCCATGAATAAGATGAGGAATTAATTGCAACCAAAGCATGATGATTATCTTTCGTAGGAGCATGATCTTCTTCCTTCTTCTTTCTGACTCCCTCTGGAATCAAGTTTCCAAGGTTGTTCTTCGGAAGTACCTGTGTCATAAGATCGATTTGCTTCTTCATGCATGTGGATTCTTCATGATTTGGTTTATTGCAATATGTGCATTGCTTTCCCTTCTTCTTCTTCCCTTTGGAGTTTGAAGAATATTTGGAACTTGAAGAATCATTAAAGGTTTGGAATATCCCTCTTTCTCATTATGTTTCTCATTCCCGTTCTCTTTAGATGATCCTTTTCCATCATGCATGGTAAGTGCATGTGCTTTGGGATCCTTGATGAGGCCCATCTATATGAGTTCTGTCTACTCTTGTGTGAGAGACTCATTGAACTAAGACATCGTAGGCATTTTCCAATTTGTTCCAAAAAGACATATGCCAGAATGGAAATTGGAGATATATACAACGTATTTCGGTCCTAGCTTGGAAAAGATTGTTAGAATAAGTTGTTTCTCTTCTGTAGACTCAAGCATATGACCTCGTATCTCATCCTTCTTTCCAAAGAGTCCTTCCAAGGTGGTCCAGATCTCGTTTGGAGTCTTGCATGCGACAACATGAAACGATAAATCAGTGGATATTAACTCAAGAAGTAGTATTGTCGCCTCATCCTTATGATTCACCCATCTGGTCTTCTCAAGCACTGATGTATGTTTTGTTTCTGTCATCATCGTCAAATTATACAGTCTTTTTCTTTTGAGTTGGAATGCGGCCTTTGCCTTCCATTCAAAATAGTTGTATGTCGTGATTATTATCATCAGACTTGATTGAAGAAGTTGCATCGTCTCCATCCCTACTATTAATTCTAAAAGGATCCTGAAAACCCAGATCGTGGATTTTGAGATATGACTGACAGTGATATGACAACTATAGATATGATAAAACAACTATATCTCCTAAAATATGATGTGCTTTTTGGATATTTTTGGTGAGCATGAGCATCCCTATGATATACGTCCCTGGTAAACATTTTAGCCCGACCTAGATCACGGATTTCGAGCTATCACAATTTTACTGTAGAAAACCATTTTTTGGAGGGTTGTTGAATTGTTGCACCCTAGAGAAGGATAAAGTGTGATGATGCTAAATCATCACACCCTAGTGAAGGAAACAGTGCGACGATTGTGAAAAAATTAATATTTGCACCCCAGATGAATAACACAATGCGACGATGTCGCACCTTGGCTATGTATAGGTTGCGACGATGCCTGGAAAAACAAAATTTCTTAAGTTTGAGAGCGATCATCGCACCTTTCGATAGGGATAGGCCGCGATGATTCGAATCGTCACACCTTTCGATAGGGATAGGCCATGACGATGGAGGAAACAAGGTTTTCTCAAGGTCTCTTTCTCTCTTCTATGACTTTTCTGAGTTGTTCCAAGTAGCTCGACTCTAATACCTTGTCAGTGTTTCATGGAAACCTACACAGGAGATCTAGCTAAAGCATACACAAACAAATATTATCAAGAAAAGGAAGAGAGATACACAATGAAGAATGAGAATCAATGCATAATATGATCTCATCAATGAGTGAGTGATCTTCACTCATATAGGAAATGACATCCTATAATTAGGAATGCATGCATAATAGTGATGGTCTAAGATTAGAAAGTCTAAAATAAAACTAGTCAGCTAACCCCCACTGAACTAGTGTTAGTCCCACTGAGCTAGTATGTCAAAAATAAAAATTTCTCCAACATATCTAATAATAATATAGTGTTTTGAATAATTTATTTTTTTATTAATATCATGATTATATGATACTCATACTATTATTAATATTGGATTTTATGTTGTAAAAATAGTTCCATTACAACTTTTAACATTGAAGAATAAAAAAATAAAAATATTCTATTCTTTTTTATCTTTATTCCTTTTTCTTCTATACGACTTATGAAACTTTAATGCTGATAGATTCTATAGATTAGATTATTCATCGAGTCCCTTTATTCAACCTTCCTCATAATATTTTAATCATGCTGGTTCCTTATGTGGCCTCCCTAGAATTAAGAGCATTAAAGAATTCGTCAGTTGGACTATCACCTATATTAAGGTGGTGCAATCTAAAGAAACCCTTACATTTATTGTCTTTGGCCACACTAAAGTGGTGACGAAAGTGGTGTTTTAATTTGGTAGCTAGGGATTGCAAGAACTTCTCCAAGAAACTAATCTAGACTCAATCTCCCACCTCTTAAGCTCCTCCTTACTGAATGTTTCGGTTTTCTATGGATACAAAAAATAAAGCATATGAATCGATTAAGTGGATATTTTTTTGTTTTTAGCTATGACTTCCTCCCACCAAATAATCCATCACATCTCCCTAACAAGAGAAGAAGTGAAATTCAAAATCCATCTAATATAAATTTAACTCAATGAAATAGGACTTAATTGGTCAAAACCCTTAAAAATATTTGAGTTGTGGATCACTTCCAACATCATCATTTAAATCCAAACATAATTAATCAAGAAAACATATTGTAGACTCCCATTGAGTCTCTACACTGAGTGAATATACTGACTCACAAACATTGTAACATAATAAAATATCTTTAGACTTGCATTTCACATTAATGCTCCCTTACACTCATTCATCTCCCTTATGAATTGATATTGAACATCTATGTACTTTAAGTTCGCATGATAACTTGTATTCTTCTTGAATTTAATTGCACTCTCCAACTATCAAAACGTATATGCATGGTCTCATTTTATTGGATTATAAAATATCTTGACGACTTGATTCCCTAAGGAGGCTTGTTTTGAAGAGGGTGTATAACTTTTTTGTTATTGTATTGAAATTATAGTATTTAGAACATGCCCCTGGGTGACCGAATTTACAAATATCCAAAATTTATGATGGTCAATGTGTACCATTAAATTTGGAAAATTAGATATCCATATTTAATTAATAATTTATATATTTAATCATAATAATAAAGAGGCGATGGTGAAGCTTGATATAACAAGATTTAACAACTTAGCAAATAACGTTATTGTTAATTTAGGGAAATAAGGACACCACATCAAGACATGGGATTCATTAGTAAAATATTCAAAATAAATTTTCTTCTCATTATGTACATTGTATGTTTGAGGCATGCTTAGTTTACACCCAAAAAAAATCACAACTAAAATACTAAGCAACATATTAAGAGAATCGTTATTCTTTGATTTCAACCAAAAATAGCTAGAAAGAACAAATTGTTAGTGGAGAATTATTTTAGTGGGATGATAAAAATACTAACAAAGAATTCCAAAATATATATTTTTATGGAGGATAAGATCAACTCCATTACATCGCATTCTAACAATTTTAAAATACAAAGGTTATATATTATATATTCAAACTCCACTTTAATCAACTCTTTGTATGCGCTCAGGAGTAAAGGTAATGTTTCTTCCATCCCTTATTTTTCCAAATCTACATACAAAATGAGGAACAAATATGATCCAGAAATTGTCTTATCCACAAATATTAGGGACACTCTAAGAAAGAGTCTTCAAAGAACAAAATAAACAACACTAAAAAAAGTTGATCGTCAAGAGGGTTTGACTCATGAAGAACTTTCCCAAGAAACAAATGATGAAGATACATTAGAAACACTTGATGAAAACATTCATAAAATCACATTACTCACCACTTCTCAATAACAATTCCATTGTTAAATATTATTTTCCATTCTCATTCATTTAGTTAATAATGTTGTGGTTAAATGGACAATTAATGATAATGGGCAATAAGAGAACTTAATATCTCAAACATTTGTGGATAAAATGCAGTTAAGAACCCAAACACACCCTTCACCGTGCCATTTACAATGAAAATAATGTCAATTATTATGCCTGATCAATTAAGTATGCATCATCAATTTTTCATTCACTCCAAGAGTTAATATATCATGTTCCAGATATTTTTAGAAAAATAGACTTTATTTTTTGGTATGCAAGTATGGAAAGAGAAACATAGAATTTTGTAGCTAAACCATAAAAAATTAGAAGAATAAGTTGGCATTACAATAACTCATTGCAAAACAAGTATTTTCACCAACTAGGTCAACCTAAAAAATGGCCTATAGTTTACTCATCTTGTCAATGGGCTATAGGAGTGCATGTATCCATAATATATTCATTGTTAGATATCACCATATTCCATATTGTTTTTTCACCTCTCTTTAATTTGATTTCCATGAATTGCATATGCGATACTATCACCAAATGATTGTACTACAAAGATATATATTCAGGCATAAAATACCTATAATAATATAATCATTGTGTTTTTTCACTTTTTCAAAAAAGTGACCCATCACGAAGTTGTCACCAATATGGTATGTGAAATTTCCATCTTGATATGGTGGCACCGACTTTATTTTTATTTTCATCCATCACATCATATAGTAGGCGACACTCTCTTCATTCACATGTGGTGAA
>JASDQU010317787.1:0-13357 GCA_032191745.1 Picea mariana | reverse complement strand
TCAAATGGAATAATTTTCAATGATTATTGATATCCATTGTTATAAGAAAACTCTACAAGATGTAAATAATCCTACCACTTAGTTTTTTGGTTCATAACATACATGCAAAGCATGTATTCAATTATTTGATTTGTCCTCTCTATTTTCCCATCTATTTGTGGATGATAATCAATACTAAAGTTTAACTTAGTACCCAACCCTTCAAACAATACCTTCCAAAAATTGGAAGCAAACTTTGGATCTCTCTTTGATATGATCGTGGTAGGCATCCCATTCATTTGAAAAAATTATACAATATTCACTGCTTTATATGTGGATTTTATGGGAACAAAAAAGGTGGCATTTCTCAATTTATCAACTACATCCATAATGGCATCATATCATTTGATGGTTTTGGGTAGCCCTATGATAAATTACATTGTGATTTTCCTCTCTATAAGTGAAAAAGGTTGCAACACGCCAGCGAGATGTTGTTTTTTTTTTATCTTTTACCTATTGCATTCAAGGAACCTTGCAATATATTCTGCAACATCTCTCTTCATCCCAAGCCAAAAGTATTTCTTTATTACTGTAGAAATCATCTTTTGGTAACCTAGATGCCTTGAGTATGGTTTCTTGTACATTTCTTCCATAATGAGTAATTTTAAATCCATTGAGTTAGGATTGACTACATACTTCAATTTAGGTTGTTCTAGCTGTAAAACATTTCTTACTTGGATGAAATGTTCATCACCCATGAGATACTCTTTTACTATGATATTAAAATTAGGTTCACAAGTAGTGTTGGCTGCCATATGCATCACTTTCAAGCTTCTAATGAGTGCATTTACTACTTTATTTTCCTTCCCTTTTATGTTCCTTATATCAAAGTCATATTCACTCAAAAAGACTAACCACCTAGTTTTTATAGCATTCAAGTGCGATAGATCAAATAAATGTTTCAACCCATTGTGATCTTTCATGAGAAAATTTTCCTTCCTATCAAGTAATGGCACCACATCTTCAATAAATGGATTATAGAAACAAGTTCCAGATCATGGGTAACACAGTTCCTTTCATGGTCTTTAGGTTTCTTGGAATCATAACATACCATAATGTTGTCTTGCATAAGAACTCCACCAAGTCCTTCTCCACATGAATTTGTGCACACCAATTTTTTTTTGTTTGGGTCTTCTATTTTTAGAATTGGATTAGTAATAAGGAGATGTTTCAACTACTGAAAACTCTCTGCACATTTTTATGGCCATATAATATTTACCCTTTTCTTCTGTAATGAAGTTATTGGATGCCCCAACTTGGAGAATCCCTAAATAAACCTCCTATAGTAACTACTAGGCCCATAAATTATCTCATATCTACCACATTTTCAGGAGTAGGCCACCTCATTATGGCATCAATATGTCTTGGATCAACCACTATTCCTTCTTATGAGATGATGTGACCCAAGTAATGGATATAATTCTAATAAAAGTCACACTTGATGAAATTTGCAAAAAAATGATGCTCTCTCAATATTTGTAACACCATTATAATATGGTCCTTATGTTCTTCTTCATATTTTGAGTAAATAAGTATGCATCAATAAAAACTCAATATCCCTCTTGGGAGGTAGACCAAGTATCTCATCTGGAAACACATCCTTGAATTCTTGTAGTATTGGGTAATATTCACGATTTGGTCCCTTACTTTCTATTGATTCCAACACATGTACTGCATACAACTAACATCCCTTTATAAATATTTTCTTTAGTTGTAAGGATGAAATTTGTCTTATGGAAATTATTTTTGGAATACCTTTTACTGTCCTTGGATTTCCAGCATCATCTATATAGTCAAAGGTTTTGTTGTAGCAATCAAGTTTTACCTTATGTGCTTCCAACTAGTCCATGCCAATCAAGACATCATATGAACCAAGTGGAAATATGTTCAAAATTACCCATGTGAAAAGTCCATTCATTTCCAGTGGGCATATTTCCACCATCTCACCTACTTTTCTCTTGGTTCCTATAGCCAACTACACTAACCATGATTTCGTATAATTTCATATTTGAAGAATACATGAGTCAAAAAATTAGGTGCAACATAGTCATGACTAGATATTCGATCAACCAAAATAGAAATAGCTCTTAAAAATCTTACCTTCAACTTCCACCATTGAATATTGGTGGTCTTCTCATTGATCCTCCAAGGCCACATGGATGCTTGGAATGGTACTTTATATGTCATTGATTTTCGTAGCCTCTTGGATTTTCAAGACAACCCTATTGTCCTCTTTTCTATGGGGAAAATTCATGGGCAAGTGATCTTCTCCACATCTCCAACATTTCAAGGGTTCTATTGGCCTCTTGACCACTAATTTAACTGGTTTATTTCTGATTTGTGCAGGGTAACTTGGATGAAAACTCCTCGGTGATTTATAATATGGAGGAGGTTTGAATCCTTTCTACCTTTGCTCAATCTTTTGTTTTTTCTTTTCCTTCCATGTCTCATTGATATTTGGTTTATTCTTGTACTTCTCATAGCAATGCTTATCCTTCCTAATTGCCTCATCAATATTCTTAGGATCATCAAATTAAATCCTATATTTATAATATCAAGGAAATGTGCTCAGAAAGCATTGATTTTTTACCTTCTCATCTCTGATATACTTGACATATTGGAGCAACTCCAAGAACTTGTTCACATACTTATCCTTAGTCATTTGTACCAACTTTAAGTCATGAAATTATTTGACCTCGTTATCATAATAATTATTTGAAACATATTTATGTTGAAAGCACTTTTAAAACTATTTCCAAGTAATATTCCTCTCACTTATTTTCTTCACTTGCTTGAGATATTACCACCAAATGGATGCTCAACCATATAGATTAAAAATGACCACTCTAGCCTTCATATTCCCAAAATAGTCATGAACTTGAAATTACTTAGAGATCACAAGAAGATATTCCTTTGCTTCTTCACTAGACTTCACCTCACCATTAAAGGTAGGTGGTTTCACTTTTTTGAAATATCCTTGCAAATAATCTTTAGAATGCCTTTTCTTCCTCTTTCTATGGGAAGAAGATTTTGGGTTGTTTCCAATTGAATCTTCAATACAATTTGTTTCTTGATCGAATGATTCAGATGGTGTATAAGTTCCATCAATAGAGATCTTGATCCTGATTTCTAAATGGAACGAAATGAAATACATATATATAACAAAAATGTAGAGATACATTGAAAGTTGACTTCTATTAATAAATGGAATATGTTGAAACTGTAAAAATGCAGAATGAAACAAACTTGCTTGAATGGTTGTATTTTATCTCTGAGAAGAGATGTGTCGGCTATGTGCATTTGCAAGAAGCTTTTTACAATGAGGCTCAAAAGGCCTTTTTAACATAAATCATTAATGATAAAAACTTAAACATCATAAAACCTAATCTCGAAAGATGAAACACCAAAAGGATTGTGGGCCCCAATGGGGTTAGTTGATAGGTCAACTTCCCTAGGGCGTAAATTTTTCATATGATCTCTGTTTGGGGCGCTCAATATATCGTTGGAAAGTTCTAGGCAAGAAGAATACATTATGATTGGGCATAAGCTACGATTATTATTTGGGCCCCAAAACATCAAAAAAACATTGTTTAGGGCCTCAAAACGACCCTAGAAGTTTAGGACCCAAAAACTGTAGAAAAATGCCAAGGGAGAAAACTATGTTTTGAGCTAGTGGAATTGGTGGGTGGCCACCGATATCCACCTAGATTATTTTTCCTTGATTAGGAAGCAATGGTCACCATTTTTTCAAGTTCCCATGGAAGATGGGGAATATTTTGCTGAATATGAACCTTGGTGAGTTGTTTTCCTTGTTGAAGAAGTTGTTTTGCTTATACTTGGCATGAGCTTGTTGAAGGATGTTGCGAACCTGTTGTTAGAGGGGCTAGATCCATTCAACCAATATGGTTGCATGATCGTCCTTGGTCGGAATGTGGGAGGACTTTGTCAGTGAAAATGCATCACTCTAGTACAAAATGAGAGATAAATGATGAAATAAATGACCAAAATCCGCATATAAATGACCATTTTTGAGTTGGTGACCACTAGTCATTAATTAGTAGTCACTTATCACACGACCAAAAATGTGTTCATATTTAGCTTGGTCATTTATAGCTTATCTTGTTGTCATATATTTGGTCATTAATTGTGGAAATTAATGACCAAATATATGACCAAATATGACCACAAGATAAGCTATAAATGACCAAGATAAATATGACCACATTTTGGTCGTGTGATAAGTGACTACTAATTAATGAACAAAGTTTCCTTTTGGTCATTTGTATGTGAATTTTGGTCATATTTTGGTCATGTTCATGCTCATGTTCTGGAATATAATATCCATATGCATATGTCCACTTCAACACACATCTACATTCAACTATCTGTAATGCAAATAACAATAAGTGTAGCATCCCCAACCACTTGCTGGGCAATTATATGAAATATTTTCAAACTATATACCAAATTTAACATACACATACTTTGAAATACATATATTCTTACAGAATAATAATAGAAAACCACATGCAACATACACAGGAAAAACCCATAAAAACAAATACATAATTAATGATGCAACACATAATTTAACACATAATTGAAAATTATCTTTCATAAAAGACCACCAACTGCATGCATACCTTCCACGTTCCTCCCATCCTTAGATCACGCTGCTCAGAGGTCTCAATTGTCACCCTTGAGCTGGAACTAAACTCCACCAGGGTAAAGGAATTCTTAACTAGGCTAATGTATCTCAAAAAATAGGAAAAACTCCCTCACAGGTGCCAAATCAAACTGAAAGTCTACAGTTCCTCATTCCCCACATGCCTGTCCCACCCCATGAAATGTGCCCCTTCTCTGCTCAAAAGTCCTTTGGCTGCCCCATTTCCTTTCCGGGGCTTCAACAATAGGTCGGATAGGAAGTCTCAAAGCCTTGTAGTTGTAGTTTGGCACCTTAGGGAAAACAATTCCCAACAATTCTCTCACCCAGAGAGAATTTATCACAGGCCTGAAAACTCGCCTCTTCAATATCCCACGGGGCTGACAACCTGCATCTTCAGTCCAACTCTTAAGTTAACCAGGTACAAGTACCTGTACATGTACAATACTGGTTCAAGTAAGGTACATGTACACTTCTAGTGACCCTAAAGAGAGGTACGAAGGACATCTGAAATCTGAGTGCCAGAATGGAGAAATGATGGAATCCTGGAAAATGCACTAAGTCCAAACTCTTTGTATGCATGTTCCTAATTTGACACTTGTCATGTTGAGAGATACTTTGGCCCACTTGTCCCCATCCTTAGAACTTAGGATAAAATAATTATCCATATTTTATACTTTAAGGAATATTAATATAATATTCCTTTTTGGCTTAAGCTCCCTAGTTTATCCCCTTATCCTTAAATTTTATCCCCCTTTCCCTAACTAGTGTATTTTAGTCCCCCATACTCTTTACATGGTTGGTCTACACACAGTGATGTGTTTTTCATTAATATTTGCATGTGAATACATTTACTTTTACATCACATACATACTGTCCTTTCTGCATCCTGGCTCGCCAGCCTAAGTATATTTGTATTTACATTTACAGTTGGGATTTGCCCTATGGGTATTACATTCCCCTCCCCCTTATTTATGAATTGTCCTTAGTGCAATATATACACATTTACAACCAAAAAGTCAAAAATCCTAAAACATATGTGGGTATTCTAACCGCATAGCATCCTCATGCTCCCAAGTTGCATCTTCAGGATCGTACCAGGTCCATTGGACCTTTACTAGATCTATGGATTGATTCTAAAGCTGCTTGATCTTCCAGTCCAGTATACACACCAGATGCACTTGAAAGGTTCCTTCTTGCTCCACCTGAATCACATTCCAATCAATGACATGATTAGCATCAGGTATATACTTTTTGAGCAAAGATACATGGAATACAATATGAATAGAAATTGATGCAGGTAAGGAAAACATGTATGCTACATGCCTAATCCTCTCTAGGATTTCAAATGACCCACAATAATGAGCTACCAACTTTGAAAAATTTCCCAAATCCAAGGAACTTATGTTGGCTTTTAATTTAAAGAATACATGGTCACCCACTTTAAATTCTCTGTGAGTTCTTCCCTTATCAACATAGCTTTTTTGTCTGTCTTGAGAAACCTTTAAATTTTGTCTTATTTTCAACATTTCTCTTCCATTTCCCTGAGTAATTTTTTCCCAACCACTGCTCTATCTGTTGGGTTGTCCCAACTTGCCAATGTCTTGCACCTTCTGCAATAAAGTGCCTCAAATGGGCTCATCTTTAGAGATGCTTAGTACCCATTGTTATAAGAAAAATCTACTAAGTGTAGGTAGTCTTCCCATTTTTATGGTTTATCTATCACATACATGCTCAACATATCCTTAATCACTCGATTCACCCTCTTTGTTTGTCCATCTGATATTGGATGATAAGTTGTGCTAAAATTCAAATTTGTTCCAAATCCCTTATATAGTCCGTTCCAAAAATTTGATGTAAATTTTGGGTATTTGTCAAAAAAAATTGTCTTCGTATACCATGTAGTCGAGCAATTTCTCTCATATAAATATCAACAATGTTGGTTGCCTTGTGAGTGATCTTTACTAGAAAAAAATGGGCAGCTTTAGTAAGCTTATCCACCACTACCATGATGGAACCATGCTTCTTGTTTTTTCTGGGAAGTTTGGTGATGAAATCCATTGTTACAAATTCCCATTTCCACTCATGAATGGGTAATGGTTGTAGAAAACCACCTAGGTGTCTATGCTCAGCCTTGACCTTTTGACACTCCAAAAATTTGGCAATAAAATTAACAACTTTTTGCTTCATGTCTGGCCAATAATATTGGCTCTTGACAGCTGCAATAGTTTTCTGAGAACCTAGGTGCCCAACATAAGGTACATCATGCAATTCTCTCAATATGATATTTTTCAATTCCTGGGAATTTGGTACGTAAATTCTGCCCATGTGCACGATAATTTCATCATTTTCTAGCTTATAGTCTTCATTTTTTTGCTGCAAAATACCTTGTTGTAATTTTGCTATTATTTCCATGTATTGAAAATCTGATTTTGTAGCCTCTAAGATTCTGTCTTTCAAATCTGATTGGTAAATTCTAATGGTTGTAGCATGAAAATCATGCACCCTTTTGCTAAGTGCATTGACCACCTTGTTCTCTTTCCCTTTTATATGATTTATATCGAAGTCATATTCACTGAGAAATTCTAACCACCTGCTTTAGCTGACATTTAGATTTGGTTGTCCAAATAATATTTCAAACCATGATGGTATGTCCTCAACTTGAACCTTTTCCCCATGAGGTAGTGCCTCCACATCTTCAAGGCATGTAGTATGGATGCCAACTCCAAATCATGAGTAGCATAGTGCCTTTCATGCTCCTTCAACTTCCTTGATTCATAGCATATCACATACCCATTTTTACTGAGGACTCCACCAAGCCCTTATTTACATGCATTAGTGCATACAATGAAGTCTTCATTTGGATAAAAAATCCTTAGTATTGGAGAACTTGTTAATAAATGCTTCAAGTGTTGGAAACTCTTTTCACAATCCAATGTCCACTAAAACTTCACACCCATATTTTGCAAGGAAGTTATTGGGTTTGAAATCTTTGAGAATCCTTCATTACATCTCCTATAGTAGCCTGTAAAGCCCATGAATGATCTAACCTCTACCACATTCTTTGGCGCTGACCATACTCTAATGGCCCTTATCTTCTCAGGATCCACTGCTATCCCTTCCTCTGAAATGATATGTCCCAAATAATGAATTTTCTTATGATAAAATGAGCACTTGCTCAATTTGGAATACAATTGATGCTCCCTTAATACTTGTATTACCATCCTCAAGTGTTTTTCATGCTCTTCCTCCGACTTAGAATATATAATAATTTCATATAAAAATACAATGACAAACTTATCTAATTATTCTCTGAAAATACCATTCATTAAACACACGAAGACAGCTGGTGCACTTGATAACCCAAATGGCACCACTGTGAACTCATAATGACCATACCTTGTTCTAAAGTAGTCTTGATGATGTCTTATTCTTTAATTGTTCCCCGATGATAACATGACCTGAGATTAATCTTGAATATTTTTTTTCATATTTCAACTGATCAAAGAGTTCATCGTTCCTTGTCAAAGGATACTTATTCTTCATAGTTACCTTGTTCAACTGCATGAAGTCAATGAAAAGTCTCAATGTTTCATCCTTTTTCTTCACAAATAATACTGGGGCAACCCAAGGTGACACAATTGGGCATATATACCCCTTCTTCAGAATCTATTCAAGTTTCATTTTCAATTCCTTCAATTCTAGTGTACTCACCCTGTAAGGGGTCTTGGATACTAGAGCTACTTCAAGCATCAGATTGATGGAGAAATCGATGTCTCTTTTAGGGGGTAATCCTGGTATTTTTTTAAATACATCTTCAAACTCTTTTAGGACTACATAATCTTCAATATTTGACACCTTATATTTAGGTTTCTCTTCCATATGTGCTACAAATATTTGACACCCTTTTCTGTAACTTTTCTTCAGTTGCAATGCTGAAATTTCCCTAACGGTTATTGCTCTGGGAATTCCCTATACTGTCCTTAGGTTCCCTTCCTCATACCAACAAGTAAATTCTTTATTATAACAATCTATGATAACATGGTGTTGGTCCAACCAATCCATACCAATTAGACAGTCATAGGAACCTAAAGTTATGATGTTCAAATCCTCTCTAGTGCTCAGTCCATTCATGTCCATTGGACATGCCTTAATGATCTCATTAATTTTTATTTTAGCTCTGGTAGCCAACTGCACCAACCAAGATTTTCCATGCTTTCTTCTTGGAAAATGAAATATTTCCACCATCTTAGGATCTATATAACTATGACTAGCCCCTGAATAAATTAAAAGAGCAATGGTGGAAATATATTTCAGACCATGATGGAAATATAGACCATGAGGATCTATATTTCCACCATCTTAGGATCTATATAACTATGAATATAACTATACACACTCCAATTCTCTCGAATAACAATAACACACTCCAATTCTCTCGAATGCCTAGCTGGCAAACTCCCAGAGAGGCACTATACAGAGCTTCGTTACTTTGGCTCTCCAAAAATTTGGGCTTCAGAGGTTTTAACCACAACACTTTTCAATTCCCACAAATTCCAAAGTGGTGAACTCTTAGAGAGGCATTATCCGAAGCTTCGTTACTTCGGCACTCTGGAAAATCATGCTTCAGAGATTTTAACCACAACACTTTCCAATTTCATCGAATGCCGAAGTGGCAAACTCCTGAAGCATTCAGGGATCAATGATCCATGCTTCTCCTTTTGTCTGGGTTTGATCCAATGACCCAGATCTAATCTTGCAGCCCCAAATCAACGATTGTTGTGGTTTCTAAATCCTTCAAAGGATCGACCTTTGATCTCTCCATTGCAGGGTCGACTCCTTGGCCTCTACTTGCTTTCTTGAACCACTACACCTCCTGATTTTTCGAACATAATCAAAGTGTGCTCACAGTTCCCTCCTGACATCTTGTAACTTGGAATTTGGCTACTTTGAAATCGAGTCTCTATGAAATTTCTCTTCAATTTCAACTTGCATGGCCCATCCAGGCTCAATGTTGAAAACTGGAGCTCTAATACCATATTGTAGCATCCCCAACCACCTGCTAGGAAATGCCATGAAAAATTTAGGAAATGTATACCAAATTTAATATATACATACTATGCAAATACACAGATTCTTACAGAATAATAATAGAAAACCACATGCATCATACACAGGAAAAACCCATAAAAACAAATACATAATTAATGATGCAACACACAATTGATACTTATCTTTGATAAAAAGAACACCAACTACGTGCAGACATTCCACGTTCCTCCCAGAATTAGACAACGTTGCTCAGAGGTCTCAGCAATGGGTCACCCCTGAGCTACGAATAAACTCCACCCGGGTAAAGGAACTTCACTTCAATCATATGTGACTGAAACTCAACTTTCTTGTTGCCCAGGGTTGCATAGATCCTAGGTACATTTCTGCCCATGTCCTCCACTGTCTTAGGTTGTTTTGCATTGTGAACAATCCTCACTTTTTCAACTCTGTGAGGACAATATATATACATTTGATCTCCTCCACAACCCCAACATTGAATAGGTGGTTTCCTTGGTATTTTCCCCTCTGTCTCAATCATTCTGAGTTCTCTAGAAGCTGGTTGTCCCTGAGGATTATTTATGAAGAATGGTGTCTTATTCCCCTTTTTCCTTTATTCCATCTTATTTTTCTTCTTGCCTTCCCAAGTTTTTTGGAAAGTTGGCCTTCCTTTATGTTGATCATAAAGGAATTTAGCTCACATTACGGTCTCCTCCAATTTTTTGGGATCATCATATTGTATCTTGTCACTGATAAATTATGGCAGCCCACTCAAATACCTATGATTCTTAACTGGCTCTTCCTTGACGAAAGAAACATACTTTAGTAGTTCTAAGAACCTTCTTTCATATTCATCTATGGTCATACTCCCAAGCTTGAGTTCAAAGAACTCCTTCATTTTCTTGTCATAGTATCTCTTAGTCAAATATTTCTTTTGAAAATACCTCTTGAATTCCCTCCAAGTAACGTTTTTCTCATCAATGTGTTGCACCTACACAAATTGGTCCCACCACATGGATGCCTTTACCTTGATCTGATAGATGGAAATTCTTCCTTCTGTGTGTGAAGAGTAATTATGCAATTGAAAATACTTCCCCATGCGTAGAAGCCATGCATCTACATCTTCATCCTTCTTGAGCTCACCATAAAATGTAGGAGGCTTGATTTTTTTCATTTCTCCTTGTAGCTCATCCACCCCAGACCTCTTCTTATGTTTCCTGACAGGGGATGGAATTGAGATACTGTGTGCTCTCCTAGTGGAATGCCTTGGGGAGTGATGGTGATGTCTGCCAACACTTGTTGTTCTTCTCCCCTTATCATGAGACCTGTAATTTCCTAATTTTCTTGAGTCATTCTCCTTATCCATCCTCTTTTATATTTTGTCCAAGATCTGCATTAACTTTATGTTGAAGCCCTCCTATTTCTCCTTGGATTTCATAATCCTCTCATTATCATCTTTATAACTTTGGACATCCTTATGCAAACTTTTAATGGTCTCTACCAAGTTCATGTTTTCTTCCTTTCCTTATCCATGTCCATTTAAGTTTGTACCTTCATTAACCATATTGACATACATCCCGCTGATCTCATCTTCCTGGTTGTAATCCCCCTATGTATCTTCCATGATTTTGAACTCTATGTTGATCCTGTTATGATCTAATTGTTGTTAAATCTGCAAAATGTGCAGCCAACGGAACTTGTTAGGCTAATTGATTTAACAAATTCATGAAATTATGAACAATTTTGGTTCAATAATGCATCATAATTATTTCTTCTGATTTCCTAAAAAATTGACTTCCCAGATTAATTTTATGGGTGAATATTTATATTCTACTGTCCAAGATCTTTCCAATGCCTATTTCCATGCTTAATTTTGATTCTTGAGCAGAAATTTATGGTTATTTGAAATTGTCCTTTCTGTGAGGGAAATCCTTGTATGTGTGATATTCTTTAGAGCCAAATTAGATCTTGGACCCGTGCTGGATCCTCTCATAATGTACATAGACCCTTTTTATTTCATTATGAAGATTTAACAAAACAAAAACCTACGGGCTCTTTGCTCTAAGCCCCTTTTTACCTTAGAATCAAATTTCAGGTGCTAGCCCCTTTACTTCGAGGGAAACCTCATATGACCACGGGATCAGACCAGATGCTTAGCCATAAGGCACTATTAAAATATTTGGGACTCCGGTGTTCCAGAAATTTTAGAGGTTCTTACAATAACACACTCCAATTCTCTCGAATGCCTAACTGGCAAACTCCCAGAGAGGCACTATACAGAGCTTCGTTACTTTGGCTCTCCAAAAATTTGGGCTTCAGAGGTTTTAACCACAACACTTTTCAATTCCCCCAAATTCCAAAGTGGTGAAATCCTAGAGAGGCATTATCCAAAGCTTCGTTACTTCGGCACTCTGGAACATCATGCTTAAGAGATTTTAACCACAACACTTTCCAATTTCATCGAATGCTGAAGTGGAAAACTCCTGAAGCATTCGGGGATCAATGATCCATGCTTCTCCTTTTGTCTGGGTTTGATCCAATGACCCATATCTAATATTGCAACCCCAAATCAACGATTGTTGTGGTTTCTAAATCCTTCAAAGGATCGACCTTTGATCTCTCCATTGCAGGGTCGACTCCTTGGCCTCTACTTGCTTTCTTGAACCACTACACCTCCTGATTTTTCGAACATAATCAAAGTGTGCTCACAGTTCCCTCCTGACATCTTGTAACTTGGAATTTGGCTACTTTGAAATCGAGTCTCTATGAAATTTCTCTTCAATTTCAACTTGCATGGCCCATCCAGGCTCAATGTTGAAAACTGGATCTCTAATACCATATTGTAGCATCCCCAACCACCTGCTAGGAAATGCCATGAAACATTTAGGAAATGTATACCAAATTTAATATATACATACTATGCAAATACACAGATTCTTACAGAATAATAATAGAAAACCACATGCATCATACACAGGAAAAACCCATAAAAAAAAATACATAATTAATGATGCAACACACAATTGAGACTTATCTTTGATAAAAAGAACACCAACTACGTGCAGACATTCCACGTTCCTCCCAAAATTAGACAACGTTGCTCAGAGGTCTCAGCAATGGGTCACCCTTGAGCTACGAATAAACTCCACCTGGGTAAAGGAATTCTTAACCAAGCTAGTGTATCTCAGACAACATGAAAAACTCCCTCACATGTTTCAACTCGAAATGACAGTCTATATTCCCTCATTCCCCACATGCCTGACCCAACCCAGGAAATGTTCCCCTTCTATGCTCAGTTGTCCTTTGGATGCCTCATTTCCTTTCTGGGGATTCAACAACAGGCCGGATAGGAAGTCGTAGATCCCTGTAGCTACAATTTGGCACCTTCAGGAAAAAAATTCCCAACAATTCTCTCACCCAGAGAGAATTTCTCACGGGCTTGACAACCCACCTCTTCAATATCCCACAGGCCTGACAACCCGCATCTTCAATCCAAAT
Source organism: Picea mariana (assembly GCA_032191745.1). NCBI lineage: Eukaryota > Viridiplantae > Streptophyta > Pinopsida > Pinales > Pinaceae > Picea > Picea mariana. Next base: position 108 of record JASDQU010317787.1, on the reverse strand, counting down.
CTTAAGTTAACCAGGTACATGTACAGGTACAATACTGGTTTGAGTAAGGTACAGGTACACTGCTAGTGACCCAGAAGAGAGGTACAGAGGATAGTTAAAATATGTGAG
>JASDQU010317783.1:0-13267 GCA_032191745.1 Picea mariana | reverse complement strand
TAATGAGGTTTCCTTTGTTTCCTTTTTCTCACAGAAAGTTTCCCACCAATCTTTGACATGGGGAACGGCTTTGAGGAGTGCAAAAGTAATCTTTTCTCTATTCAAAAATTTATGAACAAAAAAATACCCTTCTAATAGATTCAACCACTTGTCTACGGCATCTGCATCTATATGACCTTCAAGTATAGGAATATCAAAGTTTATTTGTACCTTGAAGGGGGCGGTGCCTTCATTCGAAGAAGATGCATCGCCTGTTAGTAGTCGTCAAAGGATTTGCGCGAAACTATCCATCATCTCGTTCCTCTGTTGCGTGAGGGCTTCCTCAATCAACAGTTTGAAAGGATCTCCTGTCCCATCATATTTCTTTTCTCCTTCCATGGGAGGTCACTTGGGCATGTGAGAGCTTTTTTCCTCAAGAGAAACAAGCTCGAGACCCAACTCTTTGTACTCCGACCTCGTTGGGGACATGCATTAAGACGACAAGGAGCAGACCGCTCTGATACCACCGATCCGTATTTTATGAGCAGAACAAAATGAATACAAATTATTAATAGGTGCTTAACACAAAATAACAGAGATACAGTAAAACTGGTTTTCTATTCAATAACAAAATAAGCTGAAACTATAAAATGCAGTGGAAACAAGCTTGCTGGAATGGTGGTGGATTATCTTTGAGAAGAGATGTGACGGCAGCATGCATTCGCAAGAAGAAGGTTACAATGAGGCTCTGAAGGCCTTTTTACAATAATCAATAATTCCAAAAACCCTAGACATCCAAAAACCTAACCCTAGGAGATGAAGAACCAAAAGTCATGTGGGCCCCGTTTGGGTAAGCTAGTACATCAACTTCCCGGGGTTGTAACGTTTGCATACGATCTCCATTTTAGGCGTGTGATAGCCCATTTGAAAGGTATCGTCAAGGAGATTCATTTTGGGGGCTCAATTATTCCTTTGAATATCATTTAGGAGCTCGATACCGAAAAACCTTCATTTAGGCCCTCAAAATGGCCCCAGAAGTAAAAACTGCTAAAAATAGTAAATTGCCAAAAATGTCAGAAAACTGTTTTGAGCTATTTGGAAAAGGTGGTTTGCCACCGATATCCACCTATATCAATTGAAATCTTGTGTGGTTTCACTTGAAAGAAAACTCGGTCGCTAACTTCATAATTGCAATCAACGCGATGTGCATTAGCATAACTCTTCTGTTGATATTGCGCCTCTTTAATCCTTTTTCTTATTGATTGCATTTGTTATTCCATTTATTGGATCACTTATGGTCCTACTAGGACCCTATCCTCAATTCGATCCCAGCTCAATGGCGTTTGACATGGTTGCCCGTAAAGAAACTCAAATGGTGCCATCTTAATGGTACTTTGATAGTTGTTGTTGTATGAAAACTCTTCCAAGGGAAACAACTCTTCCCAATGCTTATGTTGGTCCATTACATACATAGGCAACATATCTTCCAAAATTTGGTTCATTCTTTTTGTCTTCATGTCTGTCTCAGGGTGATACAATGCACTAAAGTTTAGTTGTGTCCCCAAGGCCTCTTGGAAATTGGTCCAGAAACGTCATGTAAACACTAATCCTCTATCATATATGATCTTTTTTTGCATGCCATGAAATCTCACAATCTCACTGATAAAGAATCTAGCTATGTTTGGTGCCTGATATGTCATACTCACAGGGATAAAATGTGCATTATTCATCAGAGTGTTAACTACCACAAAAATCGAGTCATGCCTCCTTGTCGTCGATGAAAAATCAGCAATAAAGTCCATCAAAATAACCTCCCATGTCGATTCCAAAATAGAATGTGGTTGTAGCAATCCTACCAGATGTTTATTTTTAGCTTTCACTTGCTGACATTATAGACATCTCTCCATGTAGCTAACTATGTCTTCCTTCATTCCCTTCCAGAAGAATAAAGGCTTAAGGTATGCCTTCATCTTCGTGACTCCTGGATGAGCCATGTAAATTGCTCTATGAGCTTCGCTTAAGATCAAAATTCTCAATTCTTCGTTAGGAGGTACTAAATCTGGTTATTATACCACATCAATCTGTCATTTTCCAATGTATACCCTTCAAAATTTGGTACCATCATGGTGTCTTGTCTGATGTTTTCCTTAACCTATTTATACCAGTCATTGTCGAACTGTATAGTTAGAATATTTTCTCGAAAAATTGTCTGAAGAGTTATCACTGGGAATATGCGTGGTGTTGAACTCAACACATCCACCATTCTATTTACTGTACCTTTAGTGTAAGAAATCTTAAAATCGTATTTTCTAAGTAATTTCGACCAACGCCTTTGTCACATGTTCAAGTCATTTTGCGTAAAAATATGTTGTAGTCCACAATGATCTGTCTTTAGTTCGAATTTTCGTCCAATCAAATAGTGTCTCCAAAATCTCAAGGCATAAACAATGGCCAATAACTCCAAATAATGCATTGCGTAGTTCTTCTCATGATTTATTAATTTCCTTGAGATGTAAGCGATCACTCGACCATCTTGCATCAACACTCCGCCTAACCCTTCCTTGGATGTGTCTACGCATACCAAGAATTCCTTGTCCATGTTGGGGACTTTCAGTATCGTGGTTGTCGTCAACAAATCCTTGAGCCTTTGAAATGCTTCCACGCATTTCTTGGTCCATAAAAAATTCTTGTTTTCCTTTTGCAATTCCATGATTGGATTTTCTATCTTCGAAAAACCTTCGATGACCTGTCGGTAATATCCTGCTAAACCCATAAAGTTGCATACTACTGGTATGTTTGTTGGCGTAGAAAATTCCATAATAGCCTCTACCTTCGCGACATCCACTGCTATACCTTCTTGAGGTATAGCGTTCCCTAATTAATTAATCTTCGATTGGTAAAAATAGCATTTCGATTGTTTCCTGTATAATTGTTTTCACGTAAACACTGTACCACCAAGCATAAATGTTCATCATGTTCTTTTGTAGTTCGAGAATATAGTAGTATGTCATCAATGAATACTTGAAAAAACTTGTCCAAGTATTCGTGGAACACCCCATTCATTAAACTCATGAATACCCCTGAGGCATTTGTCAGTCCAAACGGTAAAAATGTAAACTCATAGTTTCTAAACCTTGTCTTGAATGCGGTCTTAGGAATATCTTCCTCTTTAATTCGTAAATGGTGATATCCCTATCTCAATTCGATCTTTGAAAACACCGTGATGCCTTTCATTTAATCAAACAAATCATCTATTTTGGCAACATATACTGGTTCTTGATCGTCGTCTTGTTCAATTGACAATAGTCAATACAAAGTCTCCACGACCCATCCTTTTTTATTATGAAAATAACATGTGCACCCCAAGGTGACACACTTGAAAGTATAAGTATTAGGTCCAACAACCCCTTCAGTTGCATTTTCAACTCTTGTAACTCAGGCGTTGACATCTGATAAGGCGTTCTTACTACCAATTTAGTTCCAGGTTTCAATTCGATTGTAAAATCCAACTCTCTTTCGAGCGACAAGCCTGATAACTCTTCTGGAAATACTTCAAAAAAATCTCATACTACAGAAAGGTTTTCTAATCCTTCCACCTGACCCCTTTCGCTTAGTGCTAAGATTGCGTATAACTTAAATCCTTTGTGCATGCTATTTTTTAGCTATAGGTGCATGCTATTTTTTAGCTATAGGGAAGAAGTGAACCTCAAGGGAACTCCCTGGTTTCTTCCCACAATCACTCTTCTCTACCCCACATCATCGGTCAAACTTAATCTTTTCTTCATACAATTGAGTATCGCATCATGCTATTCCATCCAGTCCATACAAATCACTATGTCATAAGATCCTAAGATTGTGAAATATAGGTTGGCCTTCATTACAAAATCTCCCAGGTCAATGATATACTCTGTAACGCTTCCTCCAACATTTTGTTTGGCACCCAAAGCCATTTCTACGTATATGAACTCTTCCTACTCGACTTCCTTTAACTTAATTCTCTTTAATGCTGCACTAGAAATAAATATCTCTGTAGCACTGGGATCTATCAAAATGCTAAAAGTTTGTTTGATGATGGTATCTGACATCTCGAGCACAATGGACTGGTGCTCAGCCTAATGGTTATTCACCATAGCATGAATCTTGTGGGCCTTGCAAAAATCTCCAACTGTAGTATGTCCTATTGACCCAACTGCTTTGGCCTTCTCAACTGGAAAATCTCATTGGTAATGTGTCTCTCTACATGTCCAACATCCGGTATTCGGTCCAATACTCCTGGTCCTCGAAGTAGAAGTTGTTGGCCTACCATCTTGATATCCTGGTTTATTCTACTGAAAAGGCCTAAACTGTTGTTGTTGCGGGTGACGTTGTTGTTGATGCATTGGTCCTCTGTAGTGGATCCTCTACTGAGGAGTCAATCATCGTGGTGTCATGAACATGGATCCTCTCGACATATCTCGATACCTTGATTTATGTTTGGCTAGTGTCTAATGTTGTTGTGCACTTGAAGTTGTCTATCCAGTCGGTCTTGTAGGAGTCCTGCCCTGACCCTCACTGGTCATCTCTTACTCAACTATGAGGGCCTTCTAGAATGTATCATGCAAATTCTGAGGCATTATGATCCTCACCTTCACATGAATGTTAAAGTTAAGGCCAAACAAAAACTTGTTGACCTTCAACATCTCCATGTTCAGATGTGGAGCATACCGAAGTACCTCCATAAATATGGCCTCATATTTTGGCACCATATGACTACCCTATCGTAAGGCATTGAACTCATTGAACCAGTTCTCGATGAATTCCTCCGACAAATACCACTCCCGGAACCGCTCCTCGAATAGTTCCCATGACACGTCTTTGACGACCATGTTTCATTGTGGTAGGAGCATATTCCACCATAGAAGAGCACTCCCCTTCAACTGAAATATCACCATGTTTACTTTCATGTTGGAGGTGTAGTCTCGAAGTGTGAAGCACATCACCATGTTCTCCAACCATGAATCAACTGCTGAGTTGTCCGTGGCACCCATGAACTCGGGAAGCTTCACCTTCTCGATTTCTCTGTGAATTCCACCACTTCCAGCTGGAGTGCACTGTGAACCCTCATTAGGTATAGGTGCCCTGGCCTCATCTCTATCTAGTAAGTTAATCAAGGCCTATGACATCCTCTAAAAGGATCTCATCAAACCAACCACATCCCCCACAACAACCTGCTCCTGTCCAATGACCTACTCTTCTCCTTGTGGATTAGACCCCACTGGGGTGGATGCTATTGGAGGTGTCACATATCCTCCCCTAGCTAGCACCACATTGTCTACCTCCACGGTGTCCTCTAACCATGATTACCTAGATGGACAAATTTCAATTTTAATTAATGATAATTTATTAATCAAGTGTTTAATATAGTGGAAGGCGTAATGATCCCAAGTTGCAGGGTTGAACCCGCTCTGATAACATATGTAACATCCCCTCCGTTACGACAACTAATCGCGATGTACAAAAGGTAGATATATTTTTTTTGCGTTAGTAAATTAAAATTGACACAACATAATTAACAACATCACAAGCGACACATCATCATAGTTTAATAATGACTCAATCAATGCATTAGCATAATTAATAGCGACACATCATCTATTAATCAATACACAAGAAAATTTACCAAGTTCATCTGAAATCAACGTCATTATCGACCAATCAACATTTGTCAAGGAAACTACCCGCCCAACCTATCCTGCATGGTTAGGACCTCTAGGACACATAAGCAACGCTGAAGCCCATGATTCATCCGATTGATTTTGATCACTTAAGGTCTCGGGGATGGAAACTATTCTAAGGAACAAGGAGGTTTCTAATTCCCATAGCCCAACATAAACCACAATCCAAACTAGATCATCAATCTCAACTAATCATCAATTATTCATGGTGCAACAGGATATTCTACTATACTTATTTTTTTAGCAACAAAGAGTGTAAATGAGTAGAAGAATATTTCTTAAAGATTAATAAAGAAAAACAGCATACATACAATCTTAGCCTCATGTAGCTCAATTATGCACCTTCATATTAAGGAATACCTTTTAAGGATGTGTAAGAAATTTGAAGGCTAAAACTACATATTCAATTATAAGAACCACAAGAAGATCAATCTTCTTAAGAAATACATTAAAATAAAATGTTACTCTTCATTATGTATCAATTTTTATAAAGAAAATAAAAATCAACATAAAGCAATTAATAAGAATTTGATGGCTTACACATCCATTTTAAAAGAGCTAAGAGGATCAATCATACAAACAATATGGACAGATTCCAAGGTTACCTTACATTCCCATTGCAAAAGCACTATAAGAGGTTCAAGAATTAGATAAGATAGTTTACATGCTATCTTACATATCCATATAAGGATAATTAAGGAAGATCAAGTTTTATTTAACAATAAACTAAAGAACACAAGTTGATTTATAAATCCATTTTAAAGGAACTAAAGGAAGACCACTTCTTATTCAACTATAAATACTAATGCAATTGCTATCTCAAAATTCATTAAAGAAGTTAAGAGAAGTCCAATCTTATGTTTAACAATTAATAGATAATTAGATGCCAAATTACATCTCTGAGTAAGGAACAAAAGAAGGAGTTTCAGAATGTATTCCAACCCATGAACCAGTGTGCATTTTGACATTCAATCCATACCTTAATCAGGCCCTCAATCCGGGCATTAATCCAACCCTCAATCCAAACCTAAATTCTGATAACTTAAATTAAAATCCACAAGCAGTGAGTACAGGATTCAAAAGTGATAGGATTTGCAAGCTGACAAAGTAGAGGTTCAAGGCACTAGAGGATATCGTTCAATATGCCCAAGGATAAAAACAAAAACCTAGGAAAATAAAATTTAGGATTGAAACAAAGGACCTAACCAAGACAATCTGATATCAGTAAGAATGATTTAAAGATATATCAAGTTGTGATTTCAATCTTTCACTACGAATTTATTCCACTTAATAAAATCAACACAAGAATCTCCCTATAAGAAGAACAAAAATAAAAGTTCAGAGTTTTCAAACTAAAATGAGCAATGAATCTAGATTTGTTTTTGAATCAGAAATTATATTCAGATCTATACAAAACTTTGCAAACAGAAATATAATTACAAAATTTAGAACACAAATAAGGTTTTGTAAGAATCAATAAATTAAATAGATTTTTCCCAACCCAACTCAACACAAGGCACTAAGGAAGAGAGTCACGAAAAAAAATTGTGCACCTCAATCTAGTCATTGAATCAGTGCATAGTCTAATCCAACACTCAATCCGGTCCTAGATCCGATACCTAATCTGACCCATGTTCTGACCCTTGATCCGGCTCCTATTCTAGCCCTCGATACAGAACTAATTTTTTGAAAAAATTTGAATTAAAAACTATAGGCAACAGAAATGAAAAACTTAACAGATGGAAAATAATTAATATTAAGTTTCTTGTTGATGTGGCAATATGCAGGTAAGTTCAACTATTAATAAGATTTAAGGGAGTAATCAACTTCTGATGTAGAGAAAATAAAAGAAATAAATAACAAACAAATTTTTGTGTTGCTCATTATCTGGGAAGAGCCCAAATCGACATACCCCTCATCAATAATTATCAAACGCAAGGCATTAAGGGAAGATCCATTGTCCAAAACACCAGGCCCATAAGCCAAAAAGAGGAGAGTGCACATGGAAAATAAAGTGCACAAGCAAAACAAAAATTTGGTCTTTAAAAAAAACTGGTCATCTTGAAGAAGTAAGATGGGCGTCATACTCCATTATTGGTTATAACATAACAGAGAGAAATTATACCAATATCATGCAACCACAATGAAAATTCAAGTACAAGATAGAGTTAATAATAAAATTGAGCTACTAAATCGAAGGGGTAGCGCACAAGAATACTCGTTGGGTCAGTTGATTGTTTAGATAATAAATTTTTAAATTTTTGATATGTGAATTCCAGGAAGTGATCAAGATGACATTCACTTTTCTTAGCCTGTCTAAAAAAAACATTCATTCATTCATAATTACCTCAATACACAGAGAGTTCGCATCATGAACACCATCATTGTTAAACTCATACACGTTGCAATGAATTCACAATTATCAAGGCTGTGATTTTTAATTCCTATTTCATGAAATAGACCAATAAGGATATCACAACGAACATCGATCACTAGCGAAGCAGATAGAGGAAGAATTAAAAATTTCAGAGCCTTCATATGAAGGGAGAAATAACACGACAAATATCGTATACAAGTAGAAAGTTCCAAGCAGATTTCAATACATAATGAAACTCTCCTTAAACGATATTTACAAGTTACCAATAATTCACTCCTATGATTCACAAAAACTAACAAGGAACTTACCAATTCTATATCAGAAATCCATTACAACTTACAACAGTTTTTAAAACTTTATATGAAAATAAACTTAATACAATTTCAATATCAAATAACAATATCATAACCATCGACGAAGAATCGAAGATGTTCTTCAATAATTTGCACTCCTTCTAACCTCCCGCTTGCTAATCGTTGGGACTTCACCGGTACCTCCCAGCCAACACTAGGGGTAATCTTATTCCACCTTAGCCCCTTGATCCACAAAGGGGCCACACACACAACCATAATACTCTAGCACTAATCTTGTCTCACAAGGTAGAGCTACCACTCGCTCTCAAGCTAGGTATCCCAACTCTCACAAGTAAAACTAGTCAAAATGTTTGTAGCATGACTTTGACCATAACCAGTGTGATTATTTTTCCCTTTTGCCCATTTTCTTTATAGGAGTTTTCTTAATGAAACATTCCCACTTTCACATTTAGTTCACTTTTTAAATAGATAATTTAGAATTATTTCCCCCATACACTTTTCACACTTTTCCTAAGTTGCACAAGTAATTCCACATTTTATTTTAATTAAATTCAATTTCCCTCACCCATCCTAACAACGCTCCTTAAATCACTCCTAGTTGTCTCTTTATTCCCCTTATTCCCATTTAATTATTTATGCCTTACTAAATCCGAGTTGAGTTAAAATAGGAATATTCTTCTAGTTAGACTAGTGTTAACTAGACTCTAGATACCTTTCTATTCATACACATTCTTTCATCTTTATTCCTTTCTTATATTAAATTCCAATTTGGTACTTTATTGCACATATATGTATTAAACCAATCTTTAGGTTTATTTCATTTTTCTTAATTTCTTAAATTGATTTACCTCATTCCTATTTTGATTTAGTTAATAAATTTAGTTTTAGTCTTCTTACCAACTTAGGATTAATTTTTTAATAGGCTTAGAATTTCATTTGGGGACTCACAATTAATAATTTCAATCCTTAATTAATTAATTAAATCCAGCAATGATTAAAGTTTTACATGGTTTAATTATTCGCTCAAGGTTTTCTAGGCCACCTAGATTCTTTGTCTCAAGTTTTATTTCTGTGACGTGCCCTTCAAGACACATTATGTGCTCCAAGGGTGTCACTCACCTTTGACTGGTTTTGGTATTTGTCCAACCCTCGGAGTCAACACTCCATTCGAGGGACCTTGTGAAAGAATAAGGGATTCTAAGGAAAAACAACCATGCCTTATTGTGGGCCCCTGAGAAATTTTCGTGAGCGACTATCTTAGTCTGCCCTCACGACATTGTGGACCTCTAGAACTAGGTAATCACTAACCTACAATTTGAGCCATGACAGGAGTTCTATTAGGCTATTCCAGGGACTCTGCGACACCTCTCCCTCAATATCTGGTCTATGTGCATGGCCCTTTTACTTCGTATTTGAGTCAGATTAGCAAGCATTCGTCAACCTGCATCCATCAACATAACATTGTCAATGATCCATATACAAAAATCATACTATAATTAATCATATGTAACATATGAATAAATGAAATATTCAAACCAATACAATCTACTCCTTGACTCACTCCGGAGTCCAAGGAGGTCCATTGATTCCCTCAACATCCACAATCCATCAAGTTTCCTGCACACTCAGGGAAACTCGTCAATAGCATCTGTTAATACACATATAACAAATAACATAAAAGTCATAATCCATCAACATCATCATAAGAATCCATAAGAGAAACAAATAACCATGTACTGTAACCAGATCACTTGCACTCAAGTGTCCTCAAAGAATAAGTAAATAACATGTGCTTGCAAGAGTGGGATGTTACACTAACTTTTGTCACCTATGGAATAAAATATGGAAATAACTAGAATTTTTTTTATATTGGGTTCCCATATTATTCTTGACGATGAGTACACAAAATATTTCTAATTGGAAATATGACGTTTCATTCAATTTTTGTATCAATCTAGATTTGTCAACTTTGTCCTTTTTCTATTTTCTCCAGACTTGGAATTTTTAGTGAAAATGACTATCTCCCAAATAGAGTAAAATTGGGAGAAATGTAACAAGAAAAATTTGTTTGACTTGTTGAGGTAAATTTTTGAGTAAATGATTTTTCCATATTTGTATTTCAAGGTCCCTTTTCCTTCTTTGAAGCTCTAAAAACTCCCTGAAAAGTAGCCTAAAATAATGAATTTTTCCCTATTTTGGCACCTACGCTCCAAACCTTTTGAAATTTGGATAAAATCCCAATTGGGTATCTTCGTTCCTAGTCATGTTCCCTACTGTTCAAATTTCACCTTATTTTGGGTCCCTGTCACTAAGAACCACCCCATTCTTCAAAAAAACTAGTCTACATTTTCTGAAAATTTGGAGTAGAATTGGCTAATTAGCCTCATTAACACTTTTGTAGGCCTCCTCACAATGGCCATACCCTTTAAATTTCATTTGATTTTGATTTTTTCTGCTCATGTTATGGCCAAAACAAGATTTTGGCTCCAGACTTTTATTTAATCTTCTTCATCCCTCTCCTTTTTCTTTTATTTTCTTCTCTTATTTTCTCTTCTCTTCTCTTCTTCTCTTCCTCTCTCCATCCTCCTTTTATTTTCCTTTCTTTTATTCTCTTATGTTATGTATTGCATGGGAAATATTACTCCCTTTCTTTCTTGCATGCACAAAATATTCTCATGCAATATTCACACTTGAAAAAATTCCCGATCCAATATGTGACATCACCTAAAATTGCCTTCTTGTTGTGTATTGCACTGATTTTTTTAATGGTGCAATAAACTGCATCACACAAAAACTATTTTCTTTTGATGACATGTCTTATTCCTTTATTTCATCTCCACAACTTCTCTTTCTCGTGGTGTATAACACTGATTATTTTTATGGTGCGATACATTTTGTTGCACCAAAAATATTTTTTTGCGACATGAAAGAATTTCTCAAATTTCTTCAATAAATTTATAAAGTATGTTCTCTTCATGTTGGAGTATCTCTTTCACCTTAGAAAATTTCCTCTTTTGTGATGTATCACATTGTAAATTTTTATAGTGTGATATGTCCAACCTTCATACTTTTCTTCGCCATGATAACTTATCTTTTCTTTATCCCATCTCCTGAAACTTTCTTCTTGTGCACTGTATCACACCAAAAATATTTTGGTGCAATACGTCATATCATAACAAAATTATTTTTTCATGATATGAAATTCTTCTCAAAAAATTTCAAAATTTGTAAGTCCAAATTCTTTGTTCCCAGTGATAATATTGCGTCACATGAAAAATATTTTCATGCGATGTGTTGAAATTTCCTCAAAACTCTAAGTCTTGAATCTCTTTTTGCAATAAGGAAAATTTCCTTTTGCATGGTGTATTGCACCTTAAACATGTTTGATGTGAAATGACACAATTGGACAGTCTTCTAGAGAATTTATTTCTTGCAATGCATTGTGTCACATCTAAAAATTATTCATGTGATACACAATATTTTCTCAAAAAAGTTTCAAAAATTTATATAAGTCTCGATTCCACTTCCTGGGTGAAAATGTTGTATTGAAAGAATAATATTTTCATCCAATACACACAGTATCACATGAAAAAAATCTTCATGTGATACATGCATGGATTTTACAAGTGTTTTCAACACTTAGTTGTTTTTCCAATTTTTTAGCTTACGACTATCACAACTGTTGTAGAAACCATAGACTTATCATTCTGAGACGATTTAAACCACTCAGACACCAAATAGACTCCCATACGAACCAACCCCAATACAAAATCCAAATTGGGGACTTTTCCCAACTTAACACAAAGGGAAAACTCTTCTTTCCTATAGCAAACCCATGCAGTCTTGGTGTTGAAACCAAGGCTTTGATACCACCTATAACTAACCCATTACCAACAAAAATGAAATACTCTAATACCCATTAAAAATAAATTCATGCAAAAAGACAAAAAAGCTCACACAACTATCAATAATTTTAAAAACACGAATGTAGATTATTAACCATACCCAACATTTAAAAACACAGTAAAATATAGTAGTTAAACATGGCATTTAAACATACATAGAGATAAAACACTTATATTTAAGGAAAACAACAATTGGTTGTGTACAAGGGATGGTCATCCCATCCATAGGCTTTGTTTTTCCATTTCTCTCAACAACAAGCCACCCCTGAGATGGGGCTAAGAGTCCACAAGGAAGCAATGTCTGCTAAAGTTGGCTACCATCCACTCAACAACCAAATACCTAGAATACTAACTCCAAAAAAAATTCCAATCCACTAGCTTCCTTTCCCCTCAACCTGCACAATCCAACGAATGTTATCCCCTTATATGCCATGCAACCCCTTAGTCTATCCCACTTCCCTCTAGGGATATTGTAGTGTAGCTAGAGAGGTAGTGGGGGGCCTGAAGAACCCATAGTGATAAGAGTGGAGGCCATTCAATGTAAGGTGGACTAGGTCCACTATATTATTAAATAAGGCACACTATGGTAGTTAGATATATTAATATAAACATAATAAATGTAAGAGGACTTAGTAGAAGGTTCTACTTCTAGAAGGTTCCTTCTCTAGAATGTTCTTAGGTGGTTGGTAGCACTATATAAAGGGGTTCAAGCAATGTAATGGGATGTGAAGAAGAAGTATTGTACTTGGAGTGTGTAGCTCATTAGGAGGTTTCCCCCTCAAAGAGGAAAGTGAACATGAGAGGATCCCTTCCATAATGGATCCACTATATGGTGTTGCCCTACCTCAAGGGTTTGATAATAATAAAGTGGTGGTTTTTCTATATTTCTCTTGGATATTTTTTGGTGATTGTATTTGCAGAACTTTGGTTCTTAACATTTGGTATCAAAGTGATGCAGGAGCATCTCAAGCGAGCCAA
>JASDQU010317780.1:0-13344 GCA_032191745.1 Picea mariana | reverse complement strand
ATCCCCGATATCCCGTTATGACATCAGCTTCCGCTAGTCACCTAGACTAGACCTTTTTGTCCACACTACCTCCCTCTATATGACTGCAGTCATACCCTTTCATTGGGGTTTTGGGGTTTGCGATGTCAAAATACACTCACCCACGGAACTCACGATTCCCCGAATCCCGACTCTCATCAGATTTTTGACACCTGTCCCTCTGAACAGATGGCTCGGATTATGTCGGGGTTTTCACTTGGGACTTCCCGATCTCTTGTCCATGGAAATGCCAATTTCTCGATGCGCCAAACGCCGATGGCACTTGATCTCCACCACGCGTCCTCTGCCAACGGACGGTCCAGATCCCAGTCAGGATTTTGAGACTTGTGATGTCTCAGTTCCTTTGGCCTTGAGAACTCTGATTTTCTGATGTCGAGTATCCCGACTCTCTGCAGATTTCTGACACGCGTCCCAAATGGGTGGATGGTCCTGGTTAACTCTCGAGGTTTCACAACTTTTGATGTCCTGGACACCTTGTCCCTAGGACTCGCGAAATACCGAACTCTGACTCCCCTTCAGATCTTTGACACGTGTCCCAAGTAAATGGATGGTTCAGATCGCTCCTCGCGTTTTCGCCCCTATACACTGGGATCTTAATCCTCGGGTAACTCCAGACAAATCCAATGGCTGTCGGGTTTTCCAGTCGAGATCTGATGGCTCAGATCGGCTCCTACCCGGGCATTCTTCCATGACTCCCTGGACGTGGAAAAATCAACGGTCCAGATACTCTCATGGACCTTGGAGATCTACGATCCAGAATTCTTCATTGCCCACGAAGACACATAAAACAAAGGGTTAAGGCTATTAACATCCCTACCTCCTCCTACCAATCTAACGGTCGAGTGTGACCGCAGATTTTCCAATGGAATCTCATCCATCGATCAACACCTATCAGGGATAAGGTACTTAACCTTCTAGCTTTTCCTCCGATTTGATGGTGGTAGGTGACCATAGATCTCCCGATGGGATCTCGTCCGTCGATTCAATACTTCGTCCTTATGCTATCATCTGGGCCCCTCAAGAGGAATCATTCCTCCTTATGCAGGATTTATAAGGCCTTACGCCTTCATGATTCATGATGGGTTTTTCGAGGAAGGTATTTCTATGGGGAGACTTACTCAGGGTACTACCTGAGGTATGTAAGAATGTCGTCCTCCCAAGAACCTGTCGTGAAGTCTAATTAGATCAGTACGCATATAAATAATGATTCATGAGGACATAAGCCATACGTAGCCGTTTCATACAAATATACAACTACTATTACTGATCATAACACCATACAGACATTCTTATAATGAAATCATTCATAGTTTTCACAGCTTATGAGCATAATTATCAGAATGCATATATTTCAAGAAGCCAAAGGAAAAACACTTATCAGAAATAACACTAGGGGTTATACAACTGCTGAGAGGGGTGCTTGTTTCCACCCAACCGTAGGCTTAGCGATTCCCAACGGATTTACCAATAGCCACCCCCGAGCTGAGACCACGATGCTCTGAGACTACGTCTCCCTATCTGCCAGTGACCAGGAGTGAAGGTTGCAATCCTTCCTCTCTGCTATCACTCACTCTGCATAATGTCAGAGTTCCCCTCGCATCTGCCCCCTTAATCGCTTCTTCCATATGCCTTATCCTCTCGCGAGGCTGCGTGTGGCATGATTACCCTCGCGTCGATCAGGCCTGACAGCTCTACGGATGGGTGATTCACCATCCCATCCCTCATCAAGCCATCCGCCTACCAGCCTATGAGGCATTAAATTTCAGGGCCAGCAAGCCGCTTTTGGTTCTCCGGGCTAGTGGAGTCCAAATACGGTATTTAATTCTTGGTGGAAGTTAATGCCACCTTTTCAGGTGCCTTCCACCGCCATCGTGGTCTCTTTTTCTGCACATCCCCTCATCAGCAGTCCTGCAATAAATTCAGAATGTTATTCACATTCATTGACCTCTTCCTCAAGGTCCATTTACATCACATATTCACATTTATGAGGTTTCCATAGTTCTTGGCCAGTCCAGTTATATTTACAAGTTGGGGGAAACATGGTGTTACACTGTACCTTTTGACAACTTGACATCAAGTCAGTTTTTCAGGGGTTTTGAGAAGGCATTTGCAGTTCTTGATGATTCCATTGTGTAGCAGACATCATAATATTTCCAACCATATCTCTTGCAGCCCAAAAATCCTCTAGGAAGGCCTCCAAAAACCCTCTCAAAGACCACGCTGCACTTCTGCAATTTTTGAGTGACTAACTTAAAACTTGGATTATGAACAAATGCGAAGGTATTTTTGAAAACTGGAGGAGGTTTTTGTTCATCACATGCCAAAAAACAAAAAATTCTCTCAGTTTTGTTAAAAATTTTATAGTTAGAGAGATATTAAACATAGAAAATGCACTACAAAATCACCTATCCAGACACACAAAGGGCGTTGCGAAATGTGTAGAACTGTTTTACAGTGGCACTACAGAATTTCCTGTAGCGGTTATTGTTACCAATTTGATCATAAAACCCAAAATATGAAGTGGGTTTCTCTGAAATTTTTTGTGGAGGAAGATGATATCCCTGTTGACTTGATGACCAAATTTCAGCCTAACCCAGTTTGTAAATTGAGAGAAAAAATTAAAACACGAGTGCGCTACGGAATGAGCTGTCAATTCTCTGTTTTTCATAGTTGATTGGATATTCGCCTTGTTGGGAGGTTTCCATATGTCAAGGAGGGTTCAAATGATTTCTAATGGATCAATTAGATGTCAAGGGACACCTTCACCTAAGTCTTAGATCCATTAAGACCTCATGTAGTGAGTTGGAAATAATTCATTAAAGACTTCCAACAATTTCCTGAAAATTAACAGTTTGTTGGATTTTTGTCTCTTTGATTGTTGCCACCTATCTCCAAGGATTAGAATCCAATGAAAGATATGGGATTCGATCTCCTAAGGATATTTGGATGCTATTTTTTTATTTAATGAAGGAGAGATCTCTGGGAGATGGGTTGGATGCATGATCCAAGAGAGGAGATATCTAAAGTAGCAGTTGAGTTGCTCATTTGTAAGCCTGAGGGCATGTATTGTAGGCATTTATGTCATTAGAGATTCATGAAAGTTGTGATACCCGACTATTTTTATCTTGTTTCCATTCTTTCTTATCATCTTGCTCGAGTAGTATTTATAGATTTTGAAGATCAAAAGATGCCTTCGGTTAATGAATTCATGAGATACAAAGGATTTGTGGTAATTGGTTGTTAATAATAGATTATTGTTCAAGCACTCTTTAATAAATATTACAGAAAGGGTCTCTTTTATGTGGATATTCTTCTCTTTTTTTACTTTCCATTCTTCTATCCATCTTTGCATAAGCTTTTCGTCTATTAGGCAGCTTGATTTCTTGTGATCTGCAGAATGTTATGACTCCATGCCCAATGGAATGTATTTGCAGCAATGTGATGTCCTCCCTTTTACTCTTTTCTTGTTGATCCACATATTCAAGCTATTTTAATCCATTTGCATTTCTGTGTTACCAATCTTACTCTCATTTGCAGTCTGGGAGTGACTCTTGGAGTGATAACATTTTTGGCGTCGTTACCGGGGACGTAAGTGAAGAATTATTCCATGGGAGAATGACATTGATCAGATCCATCTTTTGATGGTGAACAAGGGTTGGTCACATATTAGAGACTACATCATTCACCTGGCGACTCCACTCCATGAAGGAAGGAACTGTTGGTGACTTCACTGATACGGGACAACAATAGAAATGGAAGTTATCTTGGCTCGGAGGTATGCTTTCTGTGACTTCTCAAATATAGTCAGTTTTCCACATCCAGTGTCGATTATAATTGAGTGGGACAATTATCTTCTGAGATTCAGAGGAAGCAAGCATGATCATCCCAGTGAGCACTTATTGAATTTTCATAAATGCATGCTTGAACATGGTTTTTTTCACGAGGATGTGTTTATCAAGATGTTCGAATTTTCTTTAGAATAATGTGCTCGTGAATGGTTTCAATCCCTTCCTGCTACTAGTATCCATTATTTGAAGGATTTTCACATGCTTTTCAATTCATATTACGAGAAGATTTACCCGGTTGATATTATTTTTGATAACTGTTGTAAAGAATCTGAATTCCACATCCATCATTTAGTTAGTATTCAATCTGATTGTGGGGATGTTGGTGATAGTCATATTGTAGACACGTTTGTCCTTGATTCAAGTGTCTCTTATAGTTTTGACTATGATATTGAGGATGCCTCAAATTTTGATAAAGAAGTTGTTGATATGCATTGAGTATCCCAAGAGCTTCAAAGGCAACTGATCTTTTCTTTATCACTGATATCCATCATTCTTGAATTTGAATCTGCAACAGACATCAAAAGATCTATGATTAGTAGTGGAATCATCTCGCAGTCATGTTCATATTTGCAAATAGCTGAAGGCGACAACCATTATCAAAAAGAGGATATGCAAAGACCTTCTGATATTCAGCTTAAAAAACAGAAAGAGGTATTTATTTGTGGCTTTTATGACCCTATTTCTGACTATATGGAGTCTTTGAGCAACATATATGTCAACACATTCTTGTCAAATGAAGGTTGGTTCTGTTATCTTTTCAAACTGCATTTCTATATGCCATGGATTCCTCTATTTTTCAGATCCATATCAATAATTTTATCAGTTAATCAGTGTCTTATATGGATTCATAGGAAGCATGATTTTACCTAATATAGAGGAAGAAGTTCATTAGGTAGGAGTAGGAATAATAAATATTGGTTCTTGAGCATCTTGTTTGCAGTTAGTTTTCAGTTTCAAATAAAGAGCAAAGGTGCTCTCGGGCATGCAGATTTCCTAGACAGAGTTGAAGGAGTGTAAGGCTATTGAAACTGCATGTTCTTGGCATCTCACAGGGATCATGCCATCCCCTGTGGAGCTAGATGTTAACACATAAGATTGTATTATGATTTGAGATAGTTTCCCAAAACAAAATTGCTATAGGAGGGTTCCTGTACTTGTTGACAGCTTGACTTCAAGTCAGTTTTTCAGGGGTTTTCAGAAGGCGTTTGTAGTTCTTGATTATTCCATTGTGTAGAAGACATCATAATCTTTCCAACCACATATCTTGCAGCCAAAAATCCACTGGGAATGCCTCCAAAAACCCTCTAAATGACCACTCTACATTTCTGCTGAGAGCATGCTGCACTTCTGCAGTTTTTGAGTGACTAACTTAAAACTTGGATTATGAACAAATGAGAAGGTATTTTTGAAAACTTGAGGTTTTTGTTCATCACATACCAAATAAAAAAAACCTCTCTCATTTTTTCAAAAAGTGTTATGGTTAGAGAGATATTAAACATAGAAAATGGGCTACAGAATCACCTAGCCAGACACACAAAGGGCGCTACGGAATGTGAATAACTGTTTTATAGTGGCGCTATGGAATTTCCTGTAGCAGTTACTGTTACAAATTTGATCATAAAACCCAAACTATGAAGTGGGTTTCTATGAAATTTTCTTTGGAGGAAGATGATGTCCTTGTTGACTTTCTGACCGAATTTCATCCTAGCCCAGTTTGCAATTTGAGAGAAATAATTAAAACACCATTGCGCTACAGAATGTGCTGCCAATTCTCGGTTTTTCATAACTGATTGGATATGTGCCTTGTTGGAAGGTTTCCAGCTGTCAAGGAGGGTTCAAATGACTTCTCATGGATCATTTATATGTCAAGGGACACCTACACCTAAGTCTTATCTCCATTAAGACCTCATGCAGTGAGTTGGAAACAATTCATTAAAGACTTCCAACAATTTTCTGAAAATTAGCAGTTTGTTGGATTTTGTCTCTTTGATTGTTGCCACCTATCTCCAAGGCTTAGAATCCAATGAAAGATATGGGATTCGACCTCCTAAGGATATTTGGATGCTATTTTTCTATTTAATGAAGGAGAGAGCTCTTGGAGAGGGGTTGGATTCATGATCCAAGAGAGGAGAGATCTAGAGGAGCAATTGAGTTTCTCATTTGTAAGCCTGAGGGCATGTATTGTAGGCATTTCTTCCAATAGAGATTCATGAAAGTTGTGATACCTGACTGTTTTTATCTTGTTTCCATTCTTTCTTATCATCTTTATTGATTAATATTTACAGCTTTTGAAGATCAAAAGTTGCCTTTGGTTAATGAATTCATGAGCTACAAAGGAAATTTTGTGGTAATTGCTTGTTAATAATAGATTATTGTTCAAGCACTCTTTAATCTATATTACAGAAAGAATCTCTGTTATGTGGATATTCTTCTCTTTTTTTACCTTCTATTCTTCTATCCATATTTTCATAAGCTTTCAGCCTGATTGTCTGTGATCTGCAGAATGTTATGACTCCATGCCCAATGGAATGTATTTGCAGCAGTCTGATGTCCTCCCTTTTACTCTTTTCTTGTTGATCCACCTATTCAAACTATTTTAATCCATTTAAATTTATATGTTACTAAGATTACTCTCATTTACAGTCTGGAAGTGACTCTTGGAGTGATAACACATCTTATCTTCTAAGAAATAAATATGCAAGATACGTACAAAAACTATGTAATCATGGTATGTACAATAACTATGAAGAATATTGTTACCTTGTTTTTAGAAGAAGAAATTTGTTTTATCCTTCTTGGCCTTCTTTGGGGGTTCCCTTTCTTTGAAAACTGATGCTTCATGTGTTTCCCTCCTTTTCTTTAACTCGGGACAATGATTCTTGTACTAACCATATTTTCGACAGTTGAAGCATTGTATTTTTGACATATCTTTCTCTTCATTTGGTGTCTTCCTTGAGTCATGTTGATGATTACAATTGTGTGAGGCATCCTCCAAGACACAGACTGAGTGAGTCAGTCTGTGAGAGAGCCCATGAGTTGGGTGTTCCAATGAGATGGGTGTGTGTTCCTCTCTGAGACAGAGATGGAAAGTTGTACCCCTGTGTGAGGTGGTGAATCCCATGAGCTAGGTGTGTGGTTCCTCTCTGAGACAGAGATGGAATGTTGTGTGCCCTTGTGTAGGGAAGCCCATGAGATGGGTATGTGGTTCCTCTCTAAGACAAAGGTTGAATGTTGTGTTCCCCTGTGTGGGGAAGCCCATGATTTGGGTGTATCATTATGAGATAGAGATGAAATGTTGTATTGGACTCCTCTGTGCAGAGAGTTGAGATGATGTGATACTCCATATGATTCTCTTGTGTAACATAGTGAGAAAGAGATCTACTGAGTTGGACGTGCCTATGGTTGAGCACAGGTGAACGTGATCCTAGGGGTAATGATGTATTGGCCTCCTCTGTGAAGAGAGTTAAGATGATTTGATACTCCAGATGATTTTCATGTGTAACACAGTGAGAAAGAGATCTATTGAGTTGGACATGCCTGTGGTTGAGCACAGGTGAACATGATCCTAGTGGTTGAGCACTAGTGAATGTGGTTCTCCTGTGAGACACAGTGAGATAGAGATGTGGACATCCCTATGGTTGAGAACATATGGATGTTCCCCTAGTGGCTGAGAACTAGTGGGTGTATGAGATCCCTTGATATTTTGTACAAGAGTCAGACTTACCTATAACCCTA
Source organism: Picea mariana (assembly GCA_032191745.1). Lineage (NCBI taxonomy): Eukaryota > Viridiplantae > Streptophyta > Pinopsida > Pinales > Pinaceae > Picea > Picea mariana. The sequence continues at coordinate 5,722 of JASDQU010317780.1, read as the reverse complement.
TTTTCGATGTAAAGGGTACAGGTTGACCCCACCATAAAGTGAAAGATAATTAATGTAAAAGATAATTAATATGGTAATTATAAAATATATTATGAGTTATTGCGGTTAGACCTGTTGTGACAATAGACACTACTGTTGACAGGTTCAGTCTAATATAAATAAAGGTAAATTCCTCAATGAGGAATAATATCACAAGTGTGAGTTTGGAAATGTCAGCAAATGCTTGTTCTTGGGAAAAGTGTGCACCTCTCTTGGGCGCTAGTCTTCTAGGGTTTGTGAGCACCCTTTTGTGCGCTAGGTATTTATGGTTGTGGAGGTATTTCTCTTGAAGAATATAGCAAAGGATTGGTTGGATTTTCTTTTCTTGTTGAGAAGGGTTTCCTAGGATACTTTTTGTGTACTTGTGCATGGTGTTTCTTCTTGTGATCTTGGTTGCTACAAAAAATTGTTTATGGTTTAAGTAAAATGATAAAAATGGAATTAACTTCATTCTTAAACCTATATTATTGAAAAATCAACATGGTATCAGAGCATAGGTCTTGAAGAACCCATTGCACAAGAAAATTTCAGTCATCCTCTCTCTTCTGCAAAACCGTACGACCCTCCTAGGGTTTTCAGAAAATCTGTATGACCTACCTTTCTGAGGAGTTTCAACACTTGTCACTTGGACGTTGGGGATAAAAAGTGTATGGGAGTGTAAGACCTCCTCCAATGCACCTCCAACAAGATTTAGATTGCATTTTCGAGCATTTTGACTTTTTGTCCCTAGGGTTTCTAGGGTTTCGCTAATTTCTGCATAAATTTTAGAATTAGGTTTTCTGCAACTCATTGAAGGAGATCTTAAGCTCACCAATGTTCTCCTATATTTCAAAGGCTTATTTTTGGCAGTCATAAATCCAAAAAAACATAAAAATTCTAGCCTAGCCTAGCCGTTAGGTTTTATAGCCTAGTTGACAAGGTTGGTGAAGAATCTAAAAATATGATGAATAGAATCATGATGGAAGCCAAGCTTCGTGGATCAAGCAAACTCAGTTCCTGGAAACCAAGAATTCAAGCAGATGAAAACATAAACATACAGGCATCCTCAAGTATGCACTTGTATATATTATGTGTATCATTATCATGAGGGTACTTGCAGGAGGAAGGAACCTTTGCTTAATTCATAAATCCAAAAGGTTCCCAGTGCATTCAGAAGAACAACACACTGGAAGTAAAGACTCCAGGTTTGATTGTTTTAATTATCATGCCTCTAACATAAATTTCTAAAGTTTGATACATTACAAGTAGGTGTTGAGCTGTGACAACAATCCTTAAATTGTTTTGATTCTAGATATGTACTCATTATTCTCCTTTAGGAGATATTTTTGTCTTGTTTCCTTTCATTTGTTTTCTTGTTCCAGGATGGTTAACAAAAAAGGAAGATGGTTATACTTGAGACTTCAAAGGGAGTCAAAACTATTTGAGGAGGAAGAAAATAACCATCATTGAGGCAACCAATGTAATAATGCATGATCATAATCTTTCTATGATTATGTGGGCATAAGCATGCATGACACATTATATGTTCAGAATAGGCGTTTCACTAGATTTTGAAGAAACATAACTCTCGAAGAAGCCTTCACCGGAGTGATGACCGAGATTGAACACTTCAATATATTTGGTTTCCCAGTGTATTTTCATGTACCCATAGAGAAGAGGTCCAAGCTAGACCCTTCAAGGAGAAAGGATACATTTATGAGATAACAATGAATATTTGAAGACATATCAGATCTACATCCTTGGTCAGAGATAGATTGAGACAAGCAGAGATGTTTCCTTCGAAGAAGAGATATCATGTAAAATATCTGGATAATCTCAGATGGAGATTAATAGTGAGAGAATACCTTCTCCCCCTTCAATTTTTCAGAGGAAGACATATATTATTCCAGCTGATCTAGTTTCTCCAGTTGATATGCCCAGAGATATTGTAGTAGGACATAAAATGCCTGCCTAGGCTTGAAAAACTCTATAAGAGGCAGAGGAACTTACAATCCCCTCAAGGCACATCCCGAGAAAGAAAAAGATATTTTATATCTACCCTTCAATCATGATCCACTTGATTGATTTTGAGCCTTCTTGTCATGGAGAAGCGATAGGTGAACAAGTATGGAAAGATGCCATGACATAAGAATACCAACATATCTTAAAGAAAGATGTATGAGATATTGTTCAGAGACCAGAAGGGAAGTTTGTGGTGGCTTCCAAGTGGATCTACAAGATCAAGCATGGGGCCGATGGACGTGTCAAGAAATATAAAGCGAGATCTGTAGCCAGTGGATTCTCACAAACAGAGGGAGTTTTCTATGATGAGACGCTTGATCTAGTAAGCCTGATACACTTCCATCCATACTACTATCCATGAGTTGGAAACTACATCAGATGGATGGATTCTTGATGAGTTTGGGTTTCAACAAGAGTGTTGTTGATCCAAACCTATATTATTACAATGTTCGTGACGAGAGGCTGATTTTGGTGACTTATTCAAAAAACCTTGTTTTTGGATACAAATAAGCTTTGACTTCTGATTTCGAAATGAAGGATTTGAGTATGATGCACTACTTCTTGGGACAAGAAGTATGACATAGGACTAATGAGATTTTCCTGATTCAAGGAAAATATACAGTGGGGATATTAAATAAGTTCAGTATGACAGAATGCAAATCCATGCCTACACAGATGGTGATGGATTTGAAGAAAATGAATGATGATGATTCAGACGAGATTGATCCACAACTGATTGGATCATTGATGTATCTGGTTAACACCATACCTGATTTATGCTATGCAGTGAATGTACATTAGTCAATTCATGAGTCAATCAAGAAAAACTCACTAGATGGCAGTGAAACATGTATTGAGATATATATGAGGTGCAGTTGGATATGGCCTGAGATATGCCTCCAATGTAGACTTGATTTTGTAGGGATATGTCAATACATATTGGGCAGAGAGTACACTAGACTAGAAGAGCACATCAGGTTATTGTCTTACCTTGGGGTTTTCCATGGTTTCCGGGTGCAGCAGAAAACAAAGCTTCGTGGCCTTGAGAACCATAGAAGCAAAGTATATAGCATTGAGTGTGGCAGTCCGCGAAGCAATTTGGCTTCGCAAGTTTCTGAAAAAATTATTTGATCATGAGATGATACCTATTATTATAACCAGAGCTATGTGAAGCTCTCTAATGTGTTTCATCAAAACACATTGAGATAAAATATCATTATATTAGAGACATGGTGTAAAGGAAAGAAATACATGTGCAATACCTTCCTACACATGATCAAATTGCAGATATATTACCAAAAAGAAGTTTGAGTACTTCTGTGAAAGACCTGGCTTGGTGAAGATTTCCTCCCTAGCTGAGAGGGAGTTTTGATGACTAAAACCAAGATGAAGTTCCAGTAATTCCGTGAGAGACTTGGCCTAGTGGAGAATGCCTCCCTAGCTGAGAGGGGGTGTTGATGATTACAGCTACGTGAGACATCCTCTAGGACACAGATTGAGTGAGTTGGCCTGAGAGAGAGCCCATGTATTGGGTGTGCCCATGAGATGGGTGTGTAGTTCCTCTCTGAGATAGATATGGAACGTTGTGACCCTGTTGTTATAACCCTAATTTGCACCAAACATACTTACCTGACATCAAGCCGTCCCATATGCCTTCTTTGCCAAGCCAGTACTGAACAACTCTTCTTAAAAAAACCCTTTTTAAAGGCCCATGCACCCTACTCCACTACTGCACAAGTGTACACGTCAGTTGCCTCGTTACAACCTATGTGTACCTACAAAAGCACGAAAAAGGAAAGTTTATAATGGGACACACAGCTTTGGTTAAGTTAACTAAACCTTTAGGCCATGCATGGCGAGTCATTCAAACAAATACCTAGCTTCTTCTAGCCTATAAAAGAAGGGGTAAGGGTCCCATTTGAAGGAGGAAAATCATAGTAAAGAGACTATACCCAATTGAGCATTCCCCTTGTCCCAACCTTTAGCCATCCTTGTGCAAAGAGAAGTATAAAGCAAAGCAGTTGGAGGAGAGTTGAAGAGGAGCCTAGGACCAGTTTCGAGGAGCATTGCGAACCACATATTGTAAGTTTACTCTTGTGAAGATTAATACAAAAGGAATACTTTTCCCATCCCGCCATATCATGTGTCCAAGTTGAATATTTATTTTATGATATTGTCACAACTAACCCAACAATTAGTATACGAAATGCATGTTTGCAACTTTTTGTTTGTTCATGTGTGAATGCAGGTCAGCTTTGGGAGGATTCTTTCAATCAAAGAGAAAGTGAAAGAAAAGGGATCGACATCAAATGAAGGACTCAAGGTAGAGTTACCGAATCTTGTTTTCACCTTTGTATTACATGAATGTGGGGTTTTGTGTTGGGCGAATAGAAAAGAGTACAAGCCTTTGAAATGGTAATTTTCTGCATGCATTATTAGAGCCCTTAAATGATAAGTCTATAGGAGGTATTCCCACCCACAACAGAATTGGCAACCATACTGGGGAACTCTAGGGTTTCTGGGAGTCCTTTTTTGGGTATTTTTAAAAAAAAATTGTTTCAATACTTGTTTTTAGAGTTTCTGCAAAAGTCTGAGCTAGTAGGGATTCTGGTCTTCCATACTAATACTCCATGCTTTCTTTGTTTGGCTGCATTTTCTTTTTAGGAAGTCGCAAAGGTGCACGCATCCTGTATAAGGACTACATGCATGTACACGCACCCAATCTTCACATACCCCACGTGGACATGCTAGTTGATGAAGTAACAGTAGCGTGGCTAGGTTCAAATTTTTTTTATTAAAGAGGCATTCATCCTCTCCCTTGTCATAATTGATCCTTCTCAAGGGTTTTCTAGAACTCATTCTAGTCTCTGTTTGTGTAGTTTGTAGCTTAGGTTTCACCTCAGATTGGTTTTGTTCTATGAAATTTTCCTTGAATTGTTTTCTTTTTCTATCAAAGTAAGTTTCTGAGTCTTCAAGAGATTCTAGTTCTCAATACCAGTAGTCTCTGCTAGTGCTTGATTTTTGGTATTTTCGTTTTTTAAATATTTATAGTGGTACACGCGGCCTGCATAAGGTCTGCATGTGTGTACATGTGCTCTGACCTTACACAAATCATGTGCACACGCTGGTTGTTGAACTGCCAGCGATGTGTTTGTTGAGAAAATTTTTGATTAAGGAGAGGCAATCATCCTTTTTCTTGTCAAGAGTTATACCTCTCAGGGTTCTTGGTCTCCGTAATAGTAGTCAACAACTTAGGTCTGATCACAGGAATAACTTTCTTTTTCATTAAAAAGTTTTTCATAGGGTTTTTAGACAAGCGTGAGAGTCTGTTTTTATTAGTTTGTGTGTTATTGTTAGAAACTCTTTGCGAGCTACACTTAGGCTAGAAGTTTTCTTGGTCTTTACTTGTCGGCATTTTTCCTTTTTGCTTTGCGAGCATTAAATGAAAAAAAATAAAAAAAACTCTTTTATTTCTTGGTTTGGTTAAGTAGTTGTTGGTTTGCATTAATAACCAGGAAAATTTTTTCTTTCATAAGTTCTTGGTTGTTTACTTAGGACAATAAGTAGCTCATAGTCGAGCGGAATCGTGTTTTGAGTTTACTGTTCAAAGATCTTAGAAAAAAATTTAGTTTGAAAAGTTGACTAAGAATTGTGTCAAGAAGAAGTTATTTTGTTTCCAGCT
>JASDQU010317777.1:0-13268 GCA_032191745.1 Picea mariana | reverse complement strand
TTCAAGACATATAAGAAAAAGCATTCCGTGGTTTTCTCCCGATTTGGGTTTCCACGTAAAACACTGGTGTACTGTGTATGTGTATGATTGTTCATTTGTTCATTGCTTATTTACTCTACAGTTATTGGATAATAATGCTTCATTGATATAACACTTGGATTATATGGTTAAATTGATCTATTACTGATTCACCCCCCCTCTCAGTAATCCAACAGTTATTGTATTTGTCATTTTATGATTTACACAGTTCAGGAATTAGGGGAGTCAATTGTGACCTATCCCAACCCTCTTTTGTATAAATGTGTGGTCCTGGAACATAGGAAGGGGGTCAATTATTGAGAAGAGAGATCAAATTTATGATTGTACACTTGTAATTCCTGAACTTCATTTCATAATAATCAAAGTGTTGATTTTTTTTGCATGTGCATGAGTGCTCAACTAGTCTGATCTTTCTTTACATCATATGCCAAGATTGGCAAGGCACCCATTCTCTGTCATGTGTTGTGTTCATTTGCTTTTAGCTAATTAGTTCAATTGTAGATTTGATTTCCTTATATGATTTCCATTATTGATTACATTCTGCATTTGAGCCCCTACAAAAATCAGGCATTGAAGAATGTATAACTGGAGTGTTTCTTGAAGTAATCACAAAACTTTTTGACACCCTGATGCCAAACAAAGGATTGTGATCAGTGGCCATAAAATTCTCTTGGAAACATAAGTCCAATGACCAACTCAATGATTTTTATTTTGGTTTGATTTTATTGCAATTGGTTTTGGTTTGTTTGGCATTATTTCCTTATCACATAATGCATCTTCATTTATGAGCACAAACTCTTAATGATCAAATTAGTATACTAGGAACAAAGTACCTATCACAACAATAATCATGGATTGCATAAAGTTGTTGTGATCTACATTTAAAAAAATTACCCGTCATCTTGATCCCTGATTTAAAGAGTCATTAGCATCGAGGATGATTAATTATGTAATTGCTTGAATTTTTTTTGCACATAGGATTTATATTAGGCTCTGAGCCTAAATAGATTGTGTTTGCATCTCACAAACTTACGCCCCTAGATTGATAATAAAATGTAAAAAAAATTATACATATAATTTCCTGACAAATATCTAAGAGAAATTTTATGTGGTGTGCCTTTGCTTGGGGTTGGGGATGCTACACTATGGTAACAAAGCGATGATTTACAAAACTAGGGTTGTATGGGCTGAGAACCGGGTCGAAATTGAAGCAATTGCAAAGTCTTCGGGATGGAATTGGAAGCACTTTCTCAATTTCAGAAGTTCAAATCAATGATAAATCGATTGTGAGGATGTCTTAATGCTGGCGTGAAAATATAATTGACTATACAAATCCTAAAATCGGTCGTGAGAAGCTAATTTGAATTTTGAATTTTGGCCATTTTTTGAAAATTTGAAATTATGAAAAATTTGGGGATTTTCCATACAAAAGATGCCAGGATGATGTGGGGGTAACATATGGAAACCATGGGAATAAGTGGCAGTCCATAGGAGAGGCATGTAAAACCCCTATGCCAACACTTCATACACTAGGATCAAAGAACGGATGGTGGATGTTCGAGACATTCGGGAACCCAGGCATTTGGAGGACCAAACTACGAGATCTTTAGTCGAGTCCCAGATCCTGAATGCAGTGAAAAATGGTGGTAGAACTATCATTTAATCCGACTCATCAAATTCGATCACCCCCAACTATCAGTCATTAAATCTATCAAGAACGAGTGGCAGTAGAGACATTCAAATAATTGGGCATTTGGAGTCCCTCGAGGTAAATTTCTATTGAATGGGTTATATGTTGCATAATTAGCCACCTTAGTGCCATGTTAACACCACATGTCGAGGGATGTGGCATATGATGTATATTTTCATAAAGGCATGCCAAGATGGCAATATGACAGTTTTGGCGGGTGATGTGGAAGCCACGTTGGAAAGGGCATCAAACCAAGTTGTGGGGCTAAAATAGATCTCAGTCATCGGATCTAAGGGCCTATGGATCTTGATCATTGATTTGGTACGAAGCTACTAAGTTCCAAGATAAGCTCCGGAGGGAGTCTCTGCCCCAGATATTCATAATAACTGGTATCCAGAGGAACCTTGTAGTGGTTTGAAGCAGAAGCCCAGATCCATGTTGCTCGATTGGGAAAGGTTTTTCTTTGGGGTTCCAGGTGAAAGGATAACCAGACCACCGGAAAAAAAAAAAAATTCATCATTTAACCTTTAAATAATTATGAATCTCGGTGCTTGGTTGGGGTAAAGTTCCAACGTAGAGTTCCACGGGCCCGAATAACCAAACCACGACAACCGAGAAGTTTTATGTATATCAACTTTGGGGATCCATTGGTGCCCAGTTGGGGTAAGGTCTTGGGATAAGTTTCCACTAGTCGAATAACCAGACCACCCACAACCAAGGGGGTTTTTATTTCTGTCAACTTATCCATTGGATCCTCGTGCCCAGTTGGGTAAAGTTTTGCTCCCGGGTTTCGCCTGTCAACTTGTGGGGTATGCCATTAGATATTGGTCGAGACATGCCATGTCAACAAGACACATCAGTGCCACATAATATGACATGTGTCATGCCACGTCAATAGGGTGAAAGATCAACAAGTTTGTAACATTTTTTTGAAAATTCGTCTAAATTTGGGGAAAGAGCAGAAAATTCCAGACATCCATAAATTTTTAATTAAAGCTCAAAATTGAGAAAATGAGCAGTGATTGGAAAGCTAAGGAGGAGTAGAATTAACATGTTCACCCATATTTTAGAGATTGTAAATGGGATGTGAATTTCCTATATTTGTATGTATCCTTAATATAACACACTTTCTATTGGTTACACATTGTGCAGACTTGAAGTCGTAGTAAAAAATACCAGCATGAAGATCATTGAGGTAGAAGATACTCATGATGGTGAAGTTAGGGGATTGAATTTCAGCCGAAGAGATGTTGAGAATGAATATAATGGGCACTAAGGTAAGAGAAAGGAATATTGATCTGGTGGAGAAAATTAAGAGTCTACAAAGAGATGTGATGAGCTACAAAGTTGACAATGAAAAGCTTATGAAAGCTCAAGAGCAACAAAACTGCATCAAAACCAAGTTGTTGTAGATATTGAACAACTTGCAAAAGAAGATAGATAAGGAAGTCGATTTAGGGAAGGAAACCAATCACATATCTCATTCCAGGAGGGAATAAACTAGAAGTGATGGTAGATATCAACATCACTCACCAAGACACTTAGCTGCAAGAGAAAGGAGTAGTCCAAGTCTGTCTCATGTTAGACAACATAAGAGGACAAATGGAGTGGATGAACTACAAGGGAAGATGATAAAGATAAAGCCTCCTACTTTTGATGGTGAGCATAAGAAGGATGAGGATGTAGAATCATGGTTTCTAGGAATGAGGAAGTATTTTTAGTTGCATACTTATTCCTCTCAAGCATAAGCTAGAATTGCAATTTACCAATTAAAAGGGAAAACATTCATGTAGTGGGACCAATTTGTGCAAGTCAAGAAAATTGATGAAAAAAAGATCACATGGAGACAATTCAAAGGGTATTTATAGAAGAAATAATTTTCCAAATGTTATTATGACATAAAACTACAAGGAGAACACCTAATAGTGGAGGTTTTTAGTGATACAAAATTTGATTTTTTTTCCAAAAAAACCTCTGCTACAACCTCCTCTATTGGTTGTGGAGGTTTTAGCAGATGTTCCATATAACTAAAAAAATTTGGGCACGCAGAGGTTGTAACAGATATTTTTTATGGTGCTTTTATTGTCAAAATGCACCGATGCACCATTAAATACAATGCCCCGGTGCATACCTAAACATAAAACACAATGGAACTACCTTACATAAAATTCCTTGGAATGTACATAAAACCAAAAATGCACCGGTGTGCCATTACATAAATTCTCGGTGTATACATAAAAAAAAGGCATTGGTTCGCCATTACATGAAATTCCCTAGTGTGTACATAAAACGAAAACACATCGGTTTTCCATTACATTAATGCCACGGTGCGTACAGAGGATGTAAACACACTGGTGCGTTTATAATTATTATGCCATGAATTCCCATTTTGTTGTATGCAACACTGGTGCACTTTTTTTTATGTCTATCTCGGTGCTTTTATAATTCGTACGTGTTGGTGCCTGTATTACTCTATGCACCAAAATGTACTGAAATTTCAAATATTTGAGGTGAGATGTCGACGTTTCATAAACTCTTACACAATTTTCTCCAGAAATTTTTAGCTACTGTTATTCTTTGTTTTGAAACACCGATGATTTTATTACATATAAATAACTGGTGTGTTTATTTTATTTAAAGCACCGATGTTGTTATTATATTTAAAGAACTGGTGCATAGTTATCACATGTTGACCATAAAAGTCTAAAATGATATATATTATTGCATGTTATTTACACTGGCACTTCAATATAATTAATACGCATCGATGCTTTAATATGCTTAATATGAACCAATGCGTATAACCCCTTTAAAAGCACCAATTTCTCTATTATTTTAGGCACCATTTTGTGAGTTCATAAGAATGCATCGATATGTGTTTATTTAATTAATTGTTTTTTTTCAATTATTTTTTATAATAATAGTGTTTTTTTATATTTTTGTTATAGCATTTTGATATAATGATTGCATTAATGCCTTATTCAATGAATTACACCTCTGTTAATTGTAACAATGCAAATCATTCACATATTAATTAATCAATTATTTGCAACAATGTAAATCCTTCACATATTAATTAATCAACAACGCAACATTTTACAACATTTGACAATGCAATAAAATAGCAAAGCCATTTTATTATAAAGTGAGCACCAGATCGCTACCTCTGTACAATGTGCACCGATGTGATTTTCCTGTGCAGTGCACACCACGTACCGCATAAAATCTTTTTGATAAAATCATTGACAACGATAGGGTTGAAAAGGATTAGGATTCGATGCAATGAGTGGTACCATTACAACGGATACCAAATGCCCCATATGCAGCTAAATAAACCTTATAAAATTCTATTGCTTAAAAAAATAAACCTTATAAAAATCTATTGCTTAAAAAAGGGAACAAAAAAAAAACCAAGAAAGCTAGGGCTTCCAATATCAAAGGTAACTATGAAACCCTTTTATTTTTTTTAACATGCATTGAAAATAGTTCAAATCCAATAGGAAAAGATTGAAATGATCAGTAGAATGAAATCATACTTGAAATTTCTTTTCTGCAGATCTGTATGTGCCCTACAGATCCCTTCCAGATTTGGATCTTCAAAAAAACCTACCCACTCCAAATTCTTTCATGGTCGATCTCTCTTCCACAAACTTTCCCTCTAAATTCTGCCAAAAAAAGAAATAATGAATAGTGTTTTAACAAATACATTTCAAAAAATGAAATTCTCTCTCTTTTTTCGTTGTGTTTTTCACTATATATAGTGTATCGGTGTGCTACAAAGCACACTAGTGCACTTTGTATGTAAAAATACTCAGTAAACTATATATTTAAAAAATAAAATTTGTCTTCAAATCGGTGTGCCACACAGATTAATGTGCCTCGGTGCGTATATACGTAAAAGCACACCGATACCAATTTTATTGAAAAAATATAAATGTAAACCTCCGCTGTTAAAATTTATGGATATTTTACTTGGCATAGGTTCTAAAGAGGTCACAACACTGGTGCATTTCATAGTGTAGTGCACTGGTGCATTCTATATATACAAACTCACCAGTGCATAAGAAAATAATTAAAAGCACCGATAAATTTTAATATCAAATTCATTCACGTATTGATTATGGTTTTGGCTCAAATGCATAGAAAAGAAGGTTATAATATCAAATGGCCAATACTTTAGATTCCAGCTAATTCTGTATCATTGTAATTTTTCTCCCACACTGTTTGAAGTAAGTCTATAGACTAGGGGGTCTGCGGTTATGGAGCACTTTTTCCACATGTGGCTGCGGTTTTACCAGTTTCTTTCACTAGCCTGTGGTTAATCTTTTACTCCTTCCATTTACTGCTCACGGCCTGACCTTTACCCTCTCCCCTTTCCCGGTGGCCTTTCCTGACACCTACTTGACCATGGAGGATTTCTCGGTGACCACACAAACTTCTGGTGCTTCGAAGACAACTATGGTGGATGTCGTGGCAGAGGAGTTTGTGGCAGGTGGAGGACCCCTCGAACAGTTGGCGGGCACAAGGGACTCTACTCTTTTCCTTTCTATTCCTCCTCAGGCTAAACTAGTTTCCCCTCCTTTTCCCTCTCTACTCGACAGACCACTGTTTGGAGATTTTACAGAACCTTGGTTGTCGGGGCCTTCGACTTCTACAACAGTCGTTTTACCCCTGCTCAGTCTGCTTCAAGATTCTAACTTAGATTGGGTTAACTCTATTACAGGAGGACTCTCCCAACCTCCCCTATAGAATTCCCTAAACCATTCCCTCTCCAATAATGACACAAACCCCTTAGTCTTTTCTGAGTTAGGACCTGCTGTAGCCCCCTCCTTCCTCTTAAATAAGGGTTTCATTTTTTCTCGGATTAAATCGGATGAGTACAATGGATACGAGTAGACTTTCTCCACCAGGGAACCCTTAAAGAAGCACCCAACTACCTCGGAAGGATCTACTCGAGCCAGATATTTAGGGTCCAGTCTGAAGAGGAAAAGCTTAAAGAATAAAGGAAAGGCTGGAAATCTGGCTCTCGGAGAAGACATGGAGATCAATTAGGTCACCCATATGGAAAACCAAACGATTGTTGGGCAATTGAATGGCAGAATTTTTGCGGTGAAAACTATTCGAGACTGGATTCATTCTGCTTGAAAGGATGAGCTTGGATACTTACCGGAGCTGGTGGAATTAAACATAATCCAGTATGCTTTCCCTTTCCATAATAGTGAGCATTCCAAATAGGTGCTAAGCAAAGCATGGAGCATCAACAACTCTCCGCTTCTTCTCAAACCTTGGAGTCCACTTTTTGACGCAAGCACGAAACATTTGACAAAATTCTGGTTTGGGTAAGACTACCAACACTACCTTTCCATCTCTGGTCTTTCGATTACTTCAAAAAAATTAGGAATTTCTTAGGAGACTTCTTGGATGCGAACATGACTTTTGAAGAAACAAAACAAAGGAAAGTATCAAAAATTTTGGTAAATTTGACTGTAAGGGAAGGCCTTGGTGAAGATTTGGATCTTAGTTGGGAAGCATACACTTATGTTAAAAAATTGGACTATGAGAACATACCTTTCAGGTGTCGAAGGTGTCATCAATATGGACATCTTATCAAGAATTGTAAGCTCCCTTTAAGGACTAGAGGAACAATGTATGGAAGGTACAAATATTCTTAGAAGTTTTTTGGCTCAATGGATTCCGTTCTCATCTCACAAAGGGAGTAGGGAAGCCAAACTGATAAACTTACAGAATATATGTCTGTATCTTTTGTCCAACCTTACTCAGAGATGGATACTAAGAGACCGGCTCAACAAAATCCAGTTTTGGCAGAAACCACTTCCTTCCCAGTCACGGGTACCTCCTCTAACCCTGCCCCTTCTATTACTATTTTAATAAATAATTTTTCTATAAAAGGTCCTGAGTGGTTGCTCTCTGCTTCCCTTCCCTCGCTCCCTCCTTTGGTTACTGTCCCCGCCTCCCTTTCGCCTCCCTCCTCGCTCCCTCCCTGCCCCACCCCTTCTCCAGATTCCTCTACATCTGTCCTACCCTTGGAGCCCCCTGCTTCGCCTTCTTCCCCGGCCTAAGAGGATTCCACTACGTCCTCGACTGATATCTCCTCAAGACGTTATTTATTAAGATCCCTGAACAGAGAACACTTAGGAGGATTAGCCTTGGACCCGATTCCAGTAGATAAAAGTGGGAGAGGAAGGAAATCCATCATCTCAAAGGCTTAGAAGAAATCCAAGATCGATATTTTAGCAAGAAAACAAATCTCTATTGAAAGGGTGCTTAGAGCAAGGCGAACCCTAGGAAAGGGGCCTTGATGAAGCGCTACTCCTTCAATTGTAGGGGATTTTTGGGCCCCCTCAAAAGACCAGCCTTAAAAAGGATGATCCTCATAGAACATCCAGATGTCCTTCTCATTCAAGAAACCTTGGGGGAAGGGGTGAAAGTTTACAACAGACTCTTTGTTCTACTACCATATTGGAGTTTCATTACATTGGATTCTATCGAGAGATCAAGAGGAATTTCAATTGGATGGAACTCCCGTAATATAAAATTCATCAACTCTTGGGGTTTTGACTCTGGACTTGGTATCACAATTATCTCAAAATAACTTGAAGAATCCCTCCATATTTTAAACATCTATGGTCCCTGTCATAACATAGGCACATACTGGGACACTTTCTTCTCCAAGTCTTTCTTAAAAGAAAAACTCTTAATCTTGGGAGGAGACTTAAACTTCTCTTTGGGTTTTAAATAATTTTGGGGAAATCATGCGAGATCGTATCCCCTCTCTAGTTACTTCACACAAAAACTAGAGGAACATAATTTTTTGGATATTGAGCTGGTCAAATTCAAACCTACTTGGAGAAATAACAGAGTGGGAGAAGACAACATAGCTAAAAGATTGGACCATTTTCTGATAAAGGATACACTACTTGAAAAATCCTTTCATTTGAAACAATGGATAGAACATGGGGGAATCTCAGATCATTATCCGATTTTCCTTGAATTAAGAACTAGGATGAATAAGCCACCCAATCCTTTCAAATTCAACAGAACTTGGCTCAATGACGACACTTTTTTAAAGTTGGTTAAGGAGAATTGGCGAGTATATAACCCAAAGAAAAATGGGGTGACAAGTTTACACTTTGTTAAAAACCTTCACATAATCAAAGAGAAAACAAAGAACCGGTATCATCAGAAAATTCTAAAGGAGGATTTGGAACTAAAAGAGCTGGAATCACAATTAAGACTTATCTCGGAAGAAGAAGGTGGAGGTTTTGACTCAACAAATACCAAATTAAATATTCTTAAATTGGAAGAAAGGAGAAACATACACTTAAAGGAAAAAGAAGAAACCTGGAGATTAAAAAGCAGAGCCACATGGCTGAAGAGTGGAGATGAGAACGCAAAGTTATTCCAAGCTTATGCAAAGGGCAGGAAATGCTCAAACTCAATTTGGCAGCTAAAAGATCATGACAGAAAAAAGGAGCATACATTTGAAGGATTGGCAAGAATTGGAAAAAACTTCTTCCAGGACCTCTACAAAGCAGAAAACAAGGCCACTATTGAAGAAGTGATTCGAGTGGTACAATACTTTCCTTGTTTTACAAGTGAGGAAGACAACAAAATGCTTATGGAAAAGCTAACCTTAGAAGAACTTAAGATTGTACTGAAAAGTTTTCAAAAGGAAAAAATCCCAGGACCAAATGGATGGACAATTGAGTTCTTTCTAGGTTTCTTTGATGTTATTGGACAAGACATACTCAGCTTAGTTGAAGAGACAATCCTTTCTGGACAAATTCCACTTAGTTTAAATTCAACCTTCATTGCCCGTATTCCAAAAAAGGATAATCCAGACACCCTGGATGATTTAAGGCCAATCTCTCTGTGCAACTGTATCTACAAGATCATTTCCAAAGTCTTAGCAAGAAGACTTAAGAGAGTACTTTCTGATAAAATATCTTTTGAACATTTTGGGTTGTTGGAAGGTAGACAGATTCATGAAGCAATAGGAGTGGCACAAGAAGCCTTACACAACATAAAGACCAGGAAGCTAAAGAATGTGGTACTAAAAATTGATCTATCCAAAGCCTATGATAGGGTAAATTGGTTCTATATCCAACTACTTTTAACGCATTTAAGCTTCCCAGTTCCTTTTATCAGATGGATTATGTGTTGTGTTACAACAGTGTCTTTCTCAGTGC
Source organism: Picea mariana (assembly GCA_032191745.1). Taxonomy (NCBI): domain Eukaryota; kingdom Viridiplantae; phylum Streptophyta; class Pinopsida; order Pinales; family Pinaceae; genus Picea; species Picea mariana. Next base: position 3,329 of record JASDQU010317777.1, on the reverse strand, counting down.
TCATAAATGGTTCGGTTACGACCTTTTTTAGACCTGAAAGGGGCTTAAGACAAGGTTTTCCACTTTCTCCACTCCTTTTCCTTCTCATTGTTGAATGTCTAAGCAGGGATATAGCAGCAAAAAAAGGGTCTGGGTTCTTACAAGGTATCAATATCTCAAATAATCTACATATTACACACCTTCTATTTGTAGACGACATCCTTGTCTTCACCGCAGGAACAAGAGGGGAGGCAGAGACTCTCAATAACATTGTGAAGCTTTTCTCCAAAGCCACAACAATGATTATAAATGAAGGAAAGTCTACCCTTACCACCTTTTGCCTCTTAGAAATGGAAAAAAGTCGTTATCGACTTTTCTTTCCTTTTGAAGAGAAAACTATCAATGAAGGTCTAAAGTACTTGGGATTCAATTTGAAATCAAATGATTACAGGAAGGAGGATTGGACATGGCTTCTCAAAAAATCAAAGAAAAGGTTAAGTTCTTGGAGTCATAAATGGCTTTCCAGTTCTGACAGATTGGTTCTAGTAAAATCAGTATTGGAAGCCATCCCAGTATTTTGGATGTCTCTGTCTTGGATACCAAGAGGAACTTTGGAGGTAGCTAGAAAAATCGCTTTCAGATTTATGTGGAGTGGAAAGCAAGATACAAATGTGACCCCTTGGGTAAGATGGAAAAGGATTGCAGTCCCAAAGGCTTTAGGAGGATGGGGCTTAAAAAATATACATGTTTTTTTCCAAAGCCTTAGCTACTAAAGGTGGATGGTGCCTACTCTCTACAAATAGCCTCTAGACAAAGGTTGTCACAAAAAAGTACATTGAACTAGACCCAATGGAATCTTGGATCAGACGAGCTTAGAAAAATTTCAAAGGAGCTTCGATGATTTGGAAGGAAGTTATAAAGTCCTTCCTTATTATAGGGGAGAATCTTTCTTGGAAGGTAGGAAACGAACTTCGAGTAAGGTTAGGGGTATATCCCTGGACGGGAAGCGAAGGAAAACACTTACTTTCAAACCATCTATTATTTACCTTAAAACAAAAAGGACCGGGTTCCTTAAACTCGCTTGCTAACCAAGATTCCACTACTCTTTAGGCTCAAGGGTGGAAATCTTCCACCGCTCTTGACTTAAACATTGAGGAATCAACAGAATTGGAGAGATATCTAACAACCCTAAAAATTTCACAGATCAGTATAAGAGAATAAGAAGATGAATTGGTGTGGGATAGAAATGATTCAGGCATCTACACCCCAAAGGAAGGATATTTATACTTAATACAAGAACCATCTCAAGCTGAACCAGTCTGGTGGTGGAAATATATATGGAATATCAACGGCCTTGCTAAGTCAAAAATTTTCTGGTGGAGCGTTCTATCTAACAAAGCCCCAACCTGGGATTTACTCCAGAAAATAAATTTTGCTGGACCAGGTAGATGCTCATTGTGCAAATCTAAGGGATAATCGACACAACACCTTTTTCTTGAATGCTCATACCTAAATATGGCCCGGACAGAAGTTTCAGGTACTCTGAAGTTATTTTTCTGGTGGGAAGGCCACAACTTAGAACAAGCCTGGAAGAACCGGTGGGAAAACCCTTCTTACAAAAGTTACAGATTAATCCCTTTGCCGATCACATGGGGAGTTTGGCTAGCAATAAATTAAGCCATCTTTAATGAGGTGACTATAGCTCCTGGAAAAACCTCATTAAACAATCTGGAAATTTTCTCCTCCTTTCCATCAAAAGAAAGAACCAAGAACAGATTGATAAAATAAGTAATAATTGAAAAATCAGCACCTTGGGGTTTTTTTGACGGAGCATCCCAAGAATACACCTGTGGAGGAGGAGGTTTACTATGCTTCTTAGACACACAGTACTACACCTTAATGTCTGGACTGGGAAATGGAACAAATATTTATGCTTAATTAATGAGCCTCAAACTTCTCATGGCCTTTGCAATAGAAAAAGATTGCAAAAGTTAACAGTTTTTGGAGACTCAAAAAATGGAATAAATTGGATAAATGGGACTCAAAGATGCAAAAATATCAGACTTGCCAATATTGTGAAAGACATAAAAACAATGTAGAAAGTTTTTGATTCTTTTTCCTATCAACATGTCTACAGGGAAAGAAATGAAGAAGCAGACAGGGCTTCGAAAAAGGGCACACACATGGAGGTTGGCCATTGGAAGATCACAGAGTTCATAAATGAACAAATACAAGAACAACAAAGAATTTTTTCGTAAATGAATGAAACTTTTAAAGTTGTCAAGATTTTGGTTTGCAAAATCTATGAAGGATACTATGGATAAAAAAGACAGAACTACATGCTCTGAAGCATTACAGTTTTATTGTAATGATTTTGTAAAATCCTACGGGATGAAGAAGATAGAACTACATGATATGAAGTATGCATGCATACTATATCACATAAATACACCATTAGGTGTATCTACAAAATGTAATTTTGATTATCATAATGAAAATCACGCTTTTTCCCAAGGAAAAAAGAAGTCTATAGACTATATTTTATTAATGCATGTGCATTTGAATAATTGTTAATTGAATTTTGTAGGATCATAAATCAGGATCGAGTTCGGATGAGCAAGATATTCCACTTGTGCAAAAAATTTGCAAGCGCTTATCAGAAGAAAAATACCACATGCAAATGTTTGATGAAAATTGACAACTCCTTTACCTTGCCAATTTTAATATGTCATATTCTAGTAACCTGCAGCCTGGCCCAATGGTATTACACCATGAATGGAATCTCTTTTATGACACACTGGTGGTATGTGATTTTTCAAAATGTAAAGAGTTGAAGAAGAAACCTCAATGTGTCACATTGTCCCTGCAAGATACCAGATATACAAAATATGCAGAACAGAAATAAAATGCTAGAAATGGCAGAATAATAGTAAAATATCCAGCATAATCTTCACAATACACAGAAATGATATAAGAAATAGCAATAGAAAAAGCACTTCGATTCATAAAGAAATGTTCACAGGCCTCTTCGAGGGGGAAACCTCCAATCGAGCAACGCTCTGTTGCAATAATCTCCAAGCTAGGGTTCTCATACCCTCGCCCCTTATTTATACTAAATATGTCTATTAAGAGAAGCATCTAGAGGAAGATCCTTCTAGATGCGGAAGCTTCTATTAGGTCTTCTTACATCCGCCTTATTCTATTTTATTGAAAGGTCTTATTAATATTGACCTTCATTACATCCGAATACATTGATCTACCTATGTGCGGGTTAGGACCTTAACATGTCCGGCCCCTTAAAAACAACCTTGTCCTCAAGGCTTGAGATGTGGAAACTGCTGCAGAATGGT
>JASDQU010317775.1:0-11140 GCA_032191745.1 Picea mariana | reverse complement strand
AAGTTAGGTTGGAATTACTTTGTTGTTTAGAATATTGCAATCTGTTGTCTTCTCTGGAGTAATAATGATAATTTGTGTATTTCTTATAATGACCTATTTTCCTCTTATCTTTTTGGTAAGACCTGGGCTTTCCCTTATCAAAATTTTCAAATCTGTCTCGTGGGTTTTTTGCCATTTTCTTTCTTCTAACTGGGTCATCTAGGGTCATACCATATTTTTTGTAGATAGATCTACTATTTGGTAATTTTGATAGCTTTTATATTGAATTTGTAACCTTCATGTTATCACACAATCCTAATAGGGCAAAGGTAATGATTATGTAAATTTATCACCAAGTATAAAGCTCATAAAGATGAACAAATGTTTTTTGTACTTTTAAATATTCAACAAATTTGTTGGGGAGAGGAGCAATATATATTTGCTTCCAGGGAATMTTTTTTATATCTTTTACCTCATATATCCTTTGGGTCCATTCTCTCTGAAAATTATCATAATTCRACATTCTCTTACATTTCATTCCCATTAGAATTATGACATGTTTATGAGAGAGTTCATGTTTTGTTCCACACCAATACTCAAGAATTAATGTAGTTAATGCAACTATCATATTATTTTATGCTTGGCCATCTTCTTTAAAAACTATATCCCCATTTTAATATTTAACTTGTTTCTTTTCCATTTTCTCAACTAGGGCAGGTGAAGACTCTATTTCCCACCATTTAGCCAAAATTCCTCTAAAACATTATATAATAGACTTACATGCTTCTATTTCATTTTTCCCTTTCATTCACATGACGTTGTAGGAAACATAAATTATGTCTATAACTTAATGGATTTGTCTTGTGGTCATCTATCTATGTTCCATTCTGTGAAATTTTCATCTGTAAATGTTTATGCCTCTGACATCTTTCCTTTTCCATAAAGGTCTAGAGTTGGAACCCTAGTCATGTTCCAAGGAACCGGTTCTTTAGTAGGGAGAATATGAGATTGTGTAGCCAGAAGATGAGTAGAGGATGATTCTTCTTGTTCTGGGGGGAAATTGACTCGAAACCTTTTCTTCAAATCAGTTTCTCCAGGAATGTAGAGTGTAGAGTTTATTGATGAGACCTTTTGTGGAAATAAGTAAGAACTAGGAATTGGTTTGTTAGGAAGATTTCCATATTTTTCTGATACTTTAATAATCAATTCCCCTGTGCTCTTAAAATATTCACCCAATCCTTCCATTGGTTATTCATGGTCTCTTTTTGAAGAGTATTTTTCACTTTCTAAAGTGTTTTTGATTTCAAGGACATAGGAATTGACAGAGTTTATAGTGGAAGCAACATGATTTGTAGATACGTGAAGTTGATCTATTTGTTGATTTATAACATAGTCATTGGTTACAAAAGTATGTGCTTTCATCCCTTTTAGAGCAGTATTTGTCCAATTTAACTATTCAGACACACTTTGGAGTCTTTTCTCTGAATTTGTTTGTTGAGATTCTTCCTTGTGAATCACGAGGGGGGTATCCTTAGTTTATTTTTCCTCTTCTCCTAGAATGATTCCCTTAAAAGGGTGAAAAGGAAAATGTGTCTCATTTTTTTTTCCATCTAAGGCTTTCCATTTGTGTTTGGTACTGAAACTTTCTTTGGAAGACATCATTTGAATTTCTTCCTTTTGGGAAAATATGTACCATTCATAAAAGGATATCTACAAATCTTTTATTGACATATATGTTTTCCATGCTAAGATAATTCTTTCTTTAGTTCTGCAGAAGTAATGCCATTAAATTATTTCACTTGGGGATGAGTAAACAGATCCCAATTTAACATTCTCTTAATCTAGTCTATGTTCACTCTTCTTCTAGGATATCCATTCATAAGGGAAAATAATTTTTTCATCTATGGGACTGATGGTTTTTGTAGTCCCGTGGGTAATGGATTTTCAAATCTATGGAATTATTGCATCTATTTGTTCAATATACCCTAATCCATATCTTGGATAACTCGGTGGCCTACAATAGCTAAATATTTCTCTCATCCTAGGATCATAGGTTTCTATCTTAGGAATATGATGCATCATTAATACATGGATGTCATGTGGAAAATATATGTATGTTGTGTCAAAACACTTTGGATGAGGACAACTTTCTTTTGAGATCAAGGCTGGAGGATAATAACTTCTGGGATTATTGATTTGGATTTTATGAGCAGAATGAAATGAATACAAATTATTAATAGGTTCTTAACACAAAATAATAGAGATACAGTAAAACTGGTTTTCTATTCAATAATGAAATAAGCTGAAACTATAAAATGCAGCGGAAACAAGCTTGTTGGAATGGTGGCAGCTTATCTCTGAGAAGAGATGTGACGGTTGTGTGAACTCGCAAGAAGAAGATTACAATGAGGCTCTGAGGATTTTTGAAAATAAAAAAGAATGCAAAAAACACTAAATATCCAAAAACCTAACCCTAGGAGACGAAGCGCCAAAAGTCATGTGGGCCCCGTTTGGGTAAGTTAGTACATCAACTTCCTGGGGTCGTAACTTTTGCATGCGATCTCCGTTTTAGGCGTGTGATAGCCCATTGGAAATGTATCATCAAGGAGATTCATTTTGGGGGCTCAATCATGCCTTTGGATATCATTGAGGAACTTGATCTCGAAAAAACTTCATTTAGGCCAACAAAATGGCCTTGGAAGTTAAAACTGCTAAAAATAGTAAATTGCCAAAATTGTCAGAAAACTGTTTTGAGCCAGTTGGAAAATGTGGGTGGCCACTGATATCCATATAGATCAATCCTCCCTCCTTAGGAAGCAATGGTATACATTGCATTGAGGTCCCCCATCAGATGAGGAAATTTTTGCCAACTTTGGCCCCGGGTGAGCCACTTGGCTTGGTGCAGGAGCTGCCCTGCTTTGACGACTTGATAAAGCTAGATCCTTTGTTGTTGAGTGCCCTTGATCTGTGTGTCCACAATATGATAATTGGATGCCTATTTTATGCAGTCAGGGTTGAGATCTGTTGGTGTCAGTTGTTTTTCTACTTCTGAGGTGTCCAATGATGGTGGGAAATAAGGGCGAAGGAGATCCACGTTGAATACTCGATGCAGGCCAAGGAAGGGAGGAATGTTGATCTCAAAATCATTGTCTCCCATGGCCTTGGTGATAGTGTATGGCCCATAAAAGAGTGGGTGAAGCTTCCGATGGGGTCCTATAAGGCATTCTTTCTGTAAGTGCAACCAAACATTGTCGCCCACATGAAACTTGTGTGAGACCTGATGTTGATCATGGAACTATTTGTACTTGTCATTGGACTTCTATAGGATATCTTGAACCTATTGGTGGATGTTTTGGATTCACTCAATGAACCGGGTGGCTTTGTCATATTCAGTTGGAGCAGGAGATGAGTCGGTCGAGGTGACCGCAAGGGGAAGTGCAACATCTATGGGACCTAATGGTTGGAATCCCAACCCCACCTGAAAGGGGATATGGCCATTTGAGCTATGTAGGGCTTGGTTGTAGCTATGCTGGACATAGGGAAGGCTCTCATCCCATGTGCAAGGGTTCTTTGAATTATACATGCAAAGGATATGCACAATCATTCTATTTACATCCTTGGTTTGGCCATTTGTCTAGGGGTGGAAGGCCATTTATTTGGTGAGCTTGGTGTCCAGCAGTGACCAGAGGCTCGACCAGAATGTGCTGAGAAACAGACTATCATGATCTGAGATAATGGTTTGTGGGATTCCAAAATGTACCCAGACTCATTCAAAGAAGAGCTTGGCAGTGGCCTCTTCTGTGATTCTCTTCTTGCAAGCAACCAGAATTGCCATCTTAGAAAATCATTCAACAACCACAAAAACAAAGTCATTTCCCCACTTGGTGGACAGGAGGCCCGACATGTAGTCCATTGAGATGGATTCCCATGGCCTGTCAAGAGTAGGAAGAGGGGTGTGCAGGCACTGTTTCTTAGTGGTTGGTTTGGCAATATCGCAGGGAGTGCAGGACCTGATATACTTGCTGACCTCCTATCAAAGTTTCGGCCAGTAGAAATGTTTCTGTAGCATCGCCACTGTCTTTTCGACGCCAAAGTGTCCTGCCACAAGACTGTAGTGGGCTTCCTAGATCATCTTCGCTCGCTCACTTGATGGAACACAGATATGGCCTAGACGACACAAAAACCCATCCTGAAGATGGAAATTATCGACAACTGTGTTTGCACCCAACATTTGGTAGGTGGTGGCAAAGTGAGGGTCTGTCTCATAGAGTTGGGGCCATCCATATGTCTCATGGTCGTAAGAGTTTAGCACCATGGTGAGTGTCGTGACTAGCGGTCTGCTAAGGCAATCAACGACGTGATTGGTGCTTCTTGTTTTATACTTGATGTTGAGGTGGAATTGCTGCAAGTATGTGGACCACTTTTGGTGGTGGTCATTCTACAATTTTCACTGTGTCTACATGAAATGCAATGGCTTATGATCAGTGTGGATGACTGTCTCCTTCCCAAGAATGTAATGTCTCCATTGGCTACAGGCTTGTATAATGGAGTACGTTTCCTTGTCATAAGTAGGGTACTTACAGAGAGTATCTGACAATGTCTCACTATGATAGGCCACGGGGTGGTTGTGCCGAGTGAGAACGACGCCCACAACATAGTCTGAAGCATCTATCTCAATTTCAAAGGGATGTTGTAGGTCTAGTAGTGAAAGTACTGGGGTTGAGCATAAGCGTTTCTTTAAATCATCAAACGCTTATTGTTGGGACTTTCCCCACGCAAATTTCACGTTACCAGCACCCCTGTTTATTTGGATGAGGGCCCATGCAATATGGGAGAATCCCAACATAAACCCGCGGTAGAAATTGGGAACTCCCAAGAATCTCCTAAGCTCAGTTATTGTTGTTGGGGGTGGCCAGTCATGAATGACTTGAATATTGCCTGGATCCACATGTATGCCATGTTGATCAATGATGTATCCCAGGTAATGGATCCTGTCCATGCTGAAGGAGCATTTTTCCAATTTGGTGTATGGCTTGTGCTGTCGCAGGGTGTGCAGAGCCTGCTGAATATGCTACAAGTGTTCGGCCCAAGTCTTGCTGTAAATTAGAATGTCATCTAGATACACCACTACAAAAGTATTAGTGAATGGTTGTAGGATATCGTCCATCTTCCTCATGCAAGTGGCCAGAGCATTTGTCAAACCAAAGGGCATGACCAACCATTCAAAAAGGCCTTCCTTTGACTTGAGGGAAGTCTTCCATACATCTGTCTATTCTATCAGGACCTGGTGGTAGCTAGACTTCAGATCAATATTACTGAAGTATTTGGCCCCTGTGAGTTGATCAAGGAGGTCGTTGATTTGGAGAATCAGGTACCGGTTTCTGACTGTGATTTTATTCAGAGCCTGGTAATCAATACAGAGTCACCAGGTTCCATCTTTCTTCTGTACGAGGACGATTGGGCTCCCGCAAGGTGATGAGTTGGGATGAATGTGCCCCTTGTGGAGCAGTTCTTGAATCTGTCACTTGATCTCCTCATTCTCTAACAAAGAGTGGTGATAGACTGGCCCATTGGGAAGCGGTGCGTCGGGGGTCAGATCGATGAGGTGCTTGACCTGGTAGTGTAAAGGTACCCCTGTAGGTGAGGAGAAGATATCCGAGTATTCTTACACAACCTTATCTACTTGCTTCTACTGTGTGGAAAGGTCGGCCGCAGAGACCCTAGATGTGGCTGTGATCTTTCTCTTATTCTGAGAGAAAATCTTGAAGAAGACAAACTTCCCCATCTGAGAGATGACCTTCCTGCATTGCTTAGCAAAGATCAAGGAAATATCACTAGGTGGGACTCCCTCGGGTATCCTGTACAATTTCTTGTTCAAAGTAATAATAACACTACGAGGCCTAGAATCATATACAACATGACGTTTCCATAAAAAAAGTTGGCCCAAAAGAACATCACAAATTTTGAGTGGAGCAACATTACATAATACCTCGTCTTTGAAGGGCCTGATGCCGTACGACAGTCAACACTATTGGCTAATGCAGAGATCACTTCCTTGGTGGAGACATCCAATGGCGTAGGGTTGTGGGTGTGACATTGTTGGCAGGGAGAGCTACTTGACGACCTCTGCTGAGATGAGGTTCTTCTGGCTACCGCTATCAACAATGATGTTCAGCAGGGTGCCTTTTACACACATTTGTGAATGGAGGAGGCACACTCCTTCTGGCTCGTCTGGTTCACCAGAATGGAGCTTGGTGGTAGAAACAGTGGCACTAGGTTTCACGTCAGTGATCCATCTTAACCTTTCTGGTTCTGGCTCAGAGTCATAATGCGCATTTGATTCGGAGGCTTTCACTTCGGCCACCAACGACTGCTTTGAGCGGCAGTCAGCAGTGTTATGCCAAGGGCTCTTATGAAAGTCACACCACTTCCCATTATCTTTCTTTATCTTTTTAGTGTCCTTCTTTGCTTGCGGCTTGGAATGGTTGTCCTGATACTATCCATGTTTTCTCCTTCCTTTGTTCTATGGGTTGGGGCCTCCCTTTCTCGGCTTTTGTTGTGAGGGATTCCCAGGCCCAAATTGTTGCGTCTTTTGTTTGAGCTTCTGCTCGATTTTGATGGCATATCCGTAGGTCGTGCCTAAGGATGAGATGTCTAGAAATTCCATTTCAGTCTAGATGTATCTATGTAGAGCACTAGATGTCACTCTGAATCTTTTATACCCAGCTTGGTGCGCAAGGTATGGAAGATATTTGTGAAATCAAGCACTGCTTGGTCTCTTTATTGCCACAGTGTGGTCCATTTGGTATACAGGTCATCATAACTTCTGACAGGGTAGTATTGTTCCTTAATAGCATCCCTGATGGATTCCTAGGTGGCCATGACTGAAAATAATGAGGTTTCCTCTGTTTCCTTTTTCTCACAGAAAGTTTCCCACCATTCTTTGACATGGGGAATGACTTTGAGGAGTGCAAAAGTAATCTTTTCTCTATTCGAAAAGTTATGGATAGAAAAATACCCTTCTAGTAATTCAACAACTTGTCTACAACATCTACATCTATCTGACCTTAAAATATAGGAATATCGAAGTTTATTTGTACCTTGAAGGGGGTGGTGCCTCCGTTCGAAGAAGATGCGTCACCCGTTGGTCGTCATCGAAGGATTTGCACGAAACTATCCATCATCTCATTCCTCTGTTGCATGAGGGATTCCTCAATCAACAGTTTTAAAGGATCTCCTGTTCCGTCATCTTTCTTTTCTCCTACCATGAGAGGTCATCTGGGCATGCAAGAGCTTCTATCCTCAAGAGAAACAAGCTTGAGACCCAACTCTTTGTACTCCGACCTCATTGAGGACATTCATTAAGATGACAAGGAGTAGAACGCTCTGATACCACTGATCGGGATTTTATGAGAAGAATGAAATGAATACAGATTACTAACAAGTGATTAACACAAAATAACAGAGATATAGTAAAACTATTTTTCTATTCAATAATGAAATAAGCTAAAACTGTAAAATGCAGCGGAAACAAGCTTGCTAGAATGGTGGTGACTTATCTCTGAGAAGAGATGTGACTGTTGCGCGAATTCACAAGAAGAAGATTACAATTAGGCTCTAAAGGAATTTTTACAATAAAAAACAATGCCAAAAACCCTAGACATCCAAAAACCTAACCCTAGGAGATGAAGTGCCAAAAATCATGTGGACCCCGTTTGGGTAAGTTAGTACATCAACTTCCTGGGGTCGTAACTTTTGCATGCAATCTTCGTTTTAGGCATGTGATAGACCATTGAAAAGGTATTGTTGAGGAGATTCATTTGGGGGGATCAATCATATTTTTGGCCATCTTTGAGGAACTCGATCTCGAAAAACCTTCATTTAGGCCCTCAAAATGGCCCCAGAAGTTAAAACTGCTAAAAGTAGTAAATTGCCAAAATTGTCAGAAAATTGTTTTGAGCCAGTTGGAAAAGGTGGGTGGTCACCGATATACATATGGATCAATCCTACCTCCTTAGGAAGCAATGGTATCAATTGCATTGAGGTCCCCCATCAGATGAGGAAATTTCTACTAAATTTGGCACCGGGTGAGCCACTTGCCTTGGGGCAAGAGTCGCCCTTCTTTGGCGGCTCGATAAAGCTGGATCCTTTGTTGTCGAGTGCCCTTCATATGTGTGTCCAAAATATGATCATTGGATTCCTGTTGTATGCAGTCAGGGTTGAGCTCTATTGGTGTCAGTTGTTCTACTACTTCTGAGGTGTCCAATAATGGTGGGAAATAAGGGAGAAGGAGATCCATGTTGAACACTGGGTGTAGGGCAAGTAAGGGAGGAATGTTGAGATCAAAAGCATTGTCCCCCACAGCCTTGGGGATGGTGTATGGCCCATAACGGAGTGGGAAAAGCTTCTGATGGGGTCCTGTAAGGAGTTCTTTCTGCAAGTCCAACCAAATTTTTTTGCCCACCTGAAACTTATATGGCACCCGATGTTGATCATGTCGTTGTTTGTACTTGTCATTGGACTTCTGTAGGATATCTTGAACCTGTTAGTGGATGTGTTGGATTTTCTCAATTAACTGGGTGGCTTTGTCAGCTTCAGTTGGAGCAGAAGATGAGTCAGTCGAGGTGACCGCAAGGGGAAGTGCAACATCTATGGGACCAAATGGTTGGAATCCCAACCCCACCTGAAACGGGCTATGGCTAGTTGAGCTATGCAGGGCTCGGTTGTAGCTATGCTGGACATAGGGAAGGCTCTCATCTCATGTGTGAGGGTTCTTTGAATTATACATGCGAAGGATATGCACAATCATTTGATTTTCAACCTCGGTTTGGCCATCTATCTGGGGGTGGAAGGCTGTGGATTTGGTGAGCTTGGTGTCCAGTGGTGACCAGAGGCTCGACCAGAATGTGCTGAGAAATCGACAATCATGATCTGAGATAATGGTTTGTGGGATTCCAAAATGTACCCAGACTCATTCAAAGAAGATCTTGGCAGTGGCCTCTGTTGTGATACTCTTCTTGTAGGCAACCAGAATCGCCATCTTAGAAAAGCGATCAACAACCACAAAAACACAGTCATTTCCCCGCTTGGTGGATGGGAGGATCAACATGTAGTCCATTGAGATGGATTCCCATGGCCTATCAGGAGTAGGAAGAGGGGTGTACAGGCCCTATTTCTTAGTGGTCAGTTTGACAATAGCGTAGGTAGTGCAGGACCTAATATACTTGCTAACCTCCTGTTGAAGTTTCGGCTAGTAGAAATGTTTCTATAGAATCGCCATTGTCTTTTCGATGTTGAAGTGTCCTGCCACCCAATTGTAGTGGGCTTCCTATATCATCTTCACTCGTTCACTTGATGGAACACAGATATGGCCTAGACAACACAACAACCCATCCTGAAGATGGAAATTATCGACAACTGTGTTTGCAGCGAACAATTGGTAGGTGATGGAAAAGTTAGGGTCTGTCTCATAGAGTTGGGGCCATCCAGATGTCTAATGGCCGCAAGAGTCTAGCACTGTAGTGAGTGCCATGACTGGTGGCCTGCTGAGGTAATCAACGAAGTGATTGGTGCTTCCTATTTTATACTTGATGTTGAGGTGGAATTACTGCGAATATGTGGACCACTTTTGATGGCGGTCATTCTCCAATTTTCCCTGTGTTTGCATGAACTGCAGTGGCTTATGATCAGTGTGGATGACTGTCTCCTTCCCAAGAATGTAATGTCTCCACTGGGAGTAGGCTTGTACAATGAAGTACATTTCCTTGTTGTAAGTAGGGTACTTACGGATAGTATCTGACAGTTTCTCACTATGATAGGCCATGGGGTGGCCGTGCTGAGAGAGAATGACTCCCACAGCATAGTCTGAAGCATTTGTCACAATTTCAAAGGGATGTTGCAGGTCTGGTAGTGAAAGTACTGGGGTTGGGCGTAAGCGGTGCTTCAAATCATCGAATTCTTGTTCTTCGGACTGGCCCCATGCACATTTCACCTTACCACCACCCCTGTTTATTTGGATGAGGGCCCATGCAATATGGGAGAATCCCAACACGAACCTGCGGTAGAAATTGGCAAGGCTAAAGAAGCTCCGAAGCTCAGTGAGTGTTGTTGGGGATGGCCATTCACGGATGACTTGGATATTGCCTAGATCCAAATGTACGCCATGTTGATCAATGATGTATCCCAGGTAATGGACCCTGTCCATGCCGAAGGAGCATTTTTCCAATTTGGCGTATAGCTTGTGCTGCTGTAGGGTGTGCAGAACCTGCTGAATATGCTGCAAGTGTTCAACCCAAGTCTTGTTGTAAATTAGAATGTCATCTAGGTACACCATTACAAAAGTATTGGTGAATGGTCACAGGATATCGTCCATCATCCTCATGAAATTCGTTGGAGCATTTGTCAAACCAAAGGACATGACCAACCATTCAAAAAGGCCTTCCATTGACTTGAAGACAGTCTTCCATACATCTGTCTGTTCTATCGGGACCTGGTGGTAGCCAGACTTCAAATCAATCTTACTGAGGTATTTGGCCCCCGTGAGTTGATCAAAGAGGTCAGTGATTCGTGGAATCGGGTACCGGTTTCTGACTGTGATTTTATTCAGAGCCTGGTAATCAATATAGAGTCCGCTAGGTTCCATCTTTCTTCTGTACCAACACGATTGGGCTCCCGCAAGGTCATGAGAAGGGATGGATGTGCCCCTTGTGGAGTAATTCTTGGATCTGTCGCTTGATCTCCTCATTCTCTAACAAAGAGCGATGATAGACTGCACCATTGGGAAGTGGTGCGCCCGAGGTCAGATCGATGGGGTGCTTGACCTGGCAGTGCAAAGGTATCCCTGTAGGTGAGGAGAAGATATCTGAGTATTCTTCCACGACCTTATCTACTTTCTTCTACTGTGTAGAGAGGTCACCGTAGAGACCCTCAATGTGGTTGTGATCTTTCTCTTATTCTTAGAGTGAATCATGAAGAAGACAAATTTCCCCGTCTGAGAGATGACCTTCCTTCATTGCTTAGCAGAGATCAAGAAAATAACACTAGGTGGGACTGCCTCGGGTATCCTATACAATTTCTTGTTCAAAGTAATAATAACACTATGAGGCCTAGACTCATATACAACATGACGTTTCCATAAATGAGGTTGGCCCAAAAGAACATC
>JASDQU010317773.1:1703-12486 GCA_032191745.1 Picea mariana | reverse complement strand
TTACAATCATCATTTAGCAATAATGCCTCAACCACCCATTTATCACATCAAATGAAACCAAGACTGCATCAAAAAATGTAGGACTGTGTATGCAACATCATAACATCAACAACATATGAGTGTAACATGTCTATCCTTTCTCCTCTAGTCTACAAGGGGGTCCCACCTACTAGTATTATATTATTATCATAATTAAATAATAACTCTTTAGCAATCCTTTGCGGGTGAAATTCATCGTTGTGATTTTAATTGTCAACAAACTAGTGACTCCATAGGTAAATCTATTTCCAACAGATTAAGAACTCATAATGTCTAGTTCCACAGACCAGTAACATCAGATCAAGATGATATACATCAAAATGATTATGCAACAGGGGGAAGTGAGCGGATTCAAGGGAAAAATGATCAGGAATTTGGGAATAACTCATGGAAAGTGTTAAGTATGAGGGGGTTTATCCCTGTAAGCATAATCATTCAATTAATCATAATAAAGTGTTCTTGAATTCAAGGAGAATTTTTCTATGATATGCTCTTTTGAATATTGAAATGGATGGAATAAAAGGAAAGAAGAAGAGGGGCAAAACCAACTATCTTATAAAACAACAGTTGAAGCAGATAACATTTCAATGATGCTTCAAAAGGGAACACCATGACAACTGTGTAAATTGATTGTTATTGATTAACAATACTTTGCATAATAGCATTGTTGTGGAAAAACTGATCCAACTTTTTATTTTGACAAGAAATGAAGTCAAATAAAACAAAATGGCAAGGAAAGACATAACAGAAATGAAACAACATAATTGAAATAAGAAGAAATGAAATAACATAAATGAAACAACAAAAATGTAGAATCGAAGTGAATAAAAAAAACTGTAATACATAAAACATTCCATACAACGTTAAAATTTTTAAGTTGGTTCCATGTTGTGTTTTAAGTGGGAATCGTTAGTGCAATAGGAAAACAATTGCTCTTGTAAGTCCTTTAGGATGTAATAATTTGCACCCAGGAAAAAACCAATCTTAAAAGGACCCAACCATAATTTTTGGAACTTTGAATTCCTTCCTCTATCAGCATGAGCTTAATCCCATAGAAGTACCTTCTCTTTAACTTTAAATTTGATAGCCTTGACACTTTTGTTGAAATATCTTTTAACAGTCTGTTGTCTTCCCTTTATATTATCCAAGGAAAACTTTTGTTTCTCCTCTAAAGCCAAAAGTGCATTCATTATTTGAGAAACATCAAAAGAAGTTAATTCTTCAACTTGTATCATTAACCTTAGAGAGGAAAGTTCCAGCTCGGTAGGAAAAATGGCTTCTTGACCATAAACAAGATGGAAAGGAGTGAAACCAGTTCTCACCTTGGTGGTAGTGCAATCTTCCCAAAGGGCCTAAGTGAGGAGAGTGTGCCATTGACGGGGCTTATCTTAAATGAGCCTCTTGATAATTCTAACCAGATTATTGTTTGTAGACTCAGCCTGTGCATTACCTTGGGGATCATAAGTTGATGAGGTAAAATGTTTAACCCCCAATTTAGCTAAAAAACAGGTTAGCTTAGCAAAAATAAAGGCAAGAACATTATCTGTAATAATTTCTAAAGGAAGTCCAAATCCAGAAAAAATATTAGTTTCAAGAAAATAAATCACCTGCTCATTTTTCGAATGCTTAAGCAGGATAACTTCAGTCCATTTCGTAAAATAATCTGTAGTTGTCAAGACAAAAAAATGTCCTGCTGAAGATGGAGGATTAAAAGGACCAATAAAGTCCAAACCCCATTTTAAAAAAGGAAAGTAAGGGAGGACAGGTTGTAAATTCATAGCAGAAAGACTTTCTTTCCTGACAAACTTCTGGCACTTGTCACAAGATCTTGAAAAATTATAAGAATCATGAAAGATTGAAGGCCAATAATACCCTTTCTTGATAATCATAAAGCAGTGGTTTTAGAAAAAAGTGACCTCTTACATGAGTAACAACATTCGAATAACCATGAGACTATTGCAACAATTTATGTTCTTTCTCATTGTTCACACAGTGAAGTAACATACCATCAACAGATCTTCTAAACAAGAAGTCTCCTATAATGACATATCTAGCAGATTCGAGGCTGAGTCTTCTTCTTTGATGAGTGTCTAAGTTATCTGGACATCTTTGATTTTGCAATTAATATACTAGATATTTATACCAAGGATGTTCAGACATAGGAAGGATTTGATTGTCAGTGTAAAATAATGTTGATAGAGAGCTATCTTGTTCATTAATTTCTTCACTCATTTCAGCATGATGGGCTAAGTGAAGGGCTAAGTCACATCCCTTGATAGTTTTAGAAGTCATGATAGTTAGATCATAATCCTTAATATTGGAAATACAATGTGCAAGCTTTCCTAAAAGATAATTCTATGAGAGTAAAAAATTGACAGCAATTAAAGAGACTTTTACCAGCGTATGCTTACCTAAGATGAAATGGCGAAATTTTTCAACATCTTTAACAAGAGAGAAAGCATGCTTTTCAATAAAAGAATATTTAAACTCATCATATGACAAGCTTTGAATCATGTAAGCCACTATTTTTTCATTACCTTGGTCATCACCTTGCAGGAGGATAGGAGAAACTTCTTCCTCTGTGGCATTAGTATATCACAAATTCTTTCTCAAAATATGGCTTCACCAAAACCGGTGCAGAGCTAATTTCTTTCTTGATTCCTATGAAAGCATTTTTGACATCATTTATCCAAGAAAAGGAATGATATTGCCTAAGGATATTGTGAATTGGCTTGACCATTACAACAAAATCAGGAATAAACCTACAAACAAAGTTAATAACACCCATAAATGCTTGAACCTCCTTCTTGGAAGTAGGAGCAGGAAGATTTAGGATAGCAACAATCCTTTCGGGATCAATGCTTATTCGTGAATCCGAGACAATGTGTCCAAGAATCTTTTCTTTGGTAATGCCAAAAATATACTTAGAAGGATTTAAAGAAATGCCAAATTTCCTTCATCGCAAGAGAATATTTTTAAGATGACCAAAATGATCTGATCGATTTTTAGAATACACAGTTAAGTCATCAAGATAAATTTGAATAATTTTATCGATCAAATTGTCAAAAGATATTTGTATATCTCTTTGAAAAGTAGCACCTACATTAGATAATCCAAAAGGCATACATTCATAATCGAAAGTGCCCCAATGAGTAATAAAAGTGGTTTTATATTTATTTGTCATTTTCACCTTGATTTGATTGTAACTAGAAAAAATGTCAAGTAAGGACATCATCTATGACCCTGCAACTTGCTACAAAATCATTTCCATATTAGGGAGAGGAAAATGGTATTTAAAGTTGGCCCTATTCAATGCACAAAAATCAATGCATAATCTAATCTAACCTATTTCTTTCCGAACGAGAACCAAATTAGAAACCCACTCAAAATACTTAACAGAGAAAATTATCCTAGCCTTCAAGCATTTTTCCAACTCCTTCTAAATATTTTCTTCAAGTGTAGGGTCTTTATTTTTGCCTAACTGGTTTTATGCCTTCCTTGATAGGGATGGCATGTTGTATAATAGTAGGATCAAAACCACGAATATTCTCATAAAACCAAGCAAAAACATCTTGAAATTCACCAAGAAACTTAGTGAACTTCAATTTTTCTTCATCAGAACATTAGGAACCTATTTTCACATTCGTTGGAGACTCGGGTGTTCTAATGTTCAAGGAAATGGTTTCACCCACTTTCCATTTTGACTCTTCTTCTTTATTTTTTTCTTTGTTTCCTACATCACTCAATGAAAATGAACTTTCTAGAGGAGTGAAGCCCTTAGGAATTTTGTTATCTTCCATGGATATAATTTCCTTAGGATTATAAGGTTCATTTTGAATGAAAGAACATATGATCTCATCACTAGGGAAGACCTTCCATGACTCTATATTGTCAGGGATATGCAGATGATACAAATATTGAAAGGTGCAATCATGTCTTTGTGGCAGAATTTGTCGAGTAGGAGAGGCTGCAAAACCAGCTAACATGTTAACCATTGAATTCAATTCCCTTTTAACATGAGTGATGTTGAAAGATATCAAGTTTGAGATAAGTGCCCAAACTGTTTGGGTGTAACATTTCATTAACTTGTTGCTAGGAGAATATTTATTACGTACAAGTTTTACAACAAGTTTGAAATCACCAAAAACTATAAGGTGACCACAACCTAGATTATAGGCATTTTCAATGCCTAGCAGTAATGCTTCAAATTCAGTGACATTGTTTGTGCAAGCAAACTCTAAGCTATAGGAAAAGTTATGAATTTTATCCACAGGAGAGTACAAGATAATACCATCTTTGTTTCCTTCATTGGAGCATGAAAAATCAAAGTTCATATGCCACATACCATCCTCTATGTCGATTTGTTCCAAGGGAGTGTTGTCATCATCATCAAAGATGGAGTACACTCCTAGGTCCTCCTCGATATAATTCACATTAGGCTGTGGTATGCTTTTTATGTAAGGAGAAATTTTTCCATGCCTTAAGACTATGATGTTTTTACCATTCTGAGGAACACATAAGTATGTCCCATTGAGTGAGAGGTATCCACCCATCAAATATTTCCAATCTCTTCATAATATGATCGAGTAATTACTCACTGGCATATCAATTACCTGGATATTGAGGGGTGTCCTTATTTCAAGATGCGTTCATAAAACCAAGGTCACGTCCTTGATTTTACCTATGGTCATTTGTTTTAAACTATTATAAGAGAGCATGCTTCTTGTGTTTTCATTTGTACAAGACAAGCCTAGCTCTTCCATAATAATCTTCGACATTACACTTGGGCCCGAACCATCGTCAATGAGACAACAATGGGAAATCTTCTCCATAATATTTACATAAATATAAAAGGGGGGGTTTTTTACAAGGTGCCTGAAGTTATGTACACATAATTTATTTACAGTTGAATCCTCTTCATCTACCTCTTCATAGAGTTTGGAAACAATGGAAGCTTTTCCTTCCATACAATTTTTTAGATGCTTTTGTTGCTCAAGGATGAGAACCATGTCAAAGAGGGTAGCATCATATCTAATATTAGCCAATTGATTGAGAATGTTCTATTTGGAAGAGGGAAGAAGGGAGGTAGTTCCTTGACTGTCAGGAGCTTTAGAAACCTAGACAGTAGCAGTTGGTGAAGATGATTTTGGTATTGAAGAAGTGCGAGGAGGATCATATTTCCCTTTTGGAGCATATGATTTATTCCTAGTATTTATGATCATAACATCCTATGGCTTTGCAAATTCTAGGACAAAAATAGTAGTTTTAGGTCTTTTACAAAATATGTTATCTCTCGAACTCTTCTTTACTTCACATGTACTTTCCTCATAGTGTTCCTCACAAAATTTACACCAACTATGAGGCATGATAGCTTTAGCTTGAAAGTTATTTTCATTAAGATTATTTAAAGGTGGTGAAGAAGAATATGAGGCCCCAGGGGTAAGAGAGGGGACATTTCCTTTCCTCTCATATGCTATCATTTGATTATTCATGTATTTTACAAGTTGTAAGAGGGAGGACATATCCATTTGTTTAATTGAGTCTCCCTTAGGAAGACCCGTTCTTTCAAACTATTCTTCATACTCTAAACAGGTATGAAGAGTGGAAACAAGGTTATCAATGGCCTTTTACTCAAGCCTATGATGGTAGGGTGAAGGTAAAGAATTATATTAATGCATTAAAGTGGATTGGTTTTTAGGGCGAATGAGTTCAGGGATTTGGTTGTATAATTTGGTGAAACACAAGTTGAAAGACTTGATAGTTTCACCATCCTTATAAGAAATGTTATTATACTCCCGTAACTTCACAGTTGGGCTTTTGGATTGCCCATAGATATAATTGAACCAATAGACTAACTCCTCCCAAGTAGAAACAATCTTAGGGGCAAGGTCAAATAAATCAGCTACAACCTTCCCTTCAAGGGAATTCACAAATAAGCGCATACACATGTCATTGTCATTGGCTCCTATGTTGTCACGGGAATTAGAAAATTCCACCAAGTGTTCATTCATAGTGACCGTTTTATTCCCTGAAAACTTAGGGATATTCTCTTTGAATTTAGTAAGTGGACGAGTAGCAGGTGCTAGGTTGATAGGGAAGAAACATGCCATAGAGTAGTTGTAGAATCTTCTTCAAAATGAAAAATCCCATACTTTTTTATGACTTTAGTGGGGTTTGTGGTAGATTGGACAGGGACTTGATGACTATACAAGATACAAATCACTGACGAGGCTGAAGTTTGATATGAAGAGGCACATCCAGTGCCACTAGAGCCACCACTAGATGCCATCTTGTTAACGATAGGTAAGGGAGAGAAAGACGAACTGGTTGAATCAGACAAAGTTCTCCTTAGAGTACTTTTTTGGATTGAAAAAAGAATGTTTCTTCTTCCTATTTCAGAAATAGGATTAATTTCAGGTGACAAAACTCTTCTTCTCCTAGATATACGAGGGTTTAAGGACATGAAAAAAAGATCAAAATTGTAGGAAAAAGAAAGCTAAAGTTGATTCTTAGGCTGTCTTTCCCTAGCTTCCCAAAGTTGTTGGACACTTATGTCTTGTTCAACTATTTCTCATGAGCGTTCAAGCTCAACCCGGGTATTAGCAGTCTCTAAGATGGTATTAAACAATGTTAAAGCAATGTTGGTCTGATCTTTAAGACCGGGCTCAAAATCGGGTTGCCTTGCAAGAGGTACGGTCATCAAGAAAAGAAACAATCAAAGAAATAATATTAGAAATATAAATATATTCAATGAAAATCAAGCCTATAATCAACCAGAGAGATGTTGAATATCTCCCCAGTATGGTCGCCAAATAAATGTTGAGGAAAATATATGAATTTATCTTACTCAAGCATTTTTTGAATCTTTCTTAGCTACGACAAGATAGCCGGGAATGTTACCCTATGTTTATAGCCTCAAAACGTGTTTCCTAATCCACAAGTATTAATTACAAGGGCTTAGGATTATTTTTTTAAATAAAAGATTGTTACAAAATATAACATTTTTATACAATTTTCTGAATATATCAGATTGCAAAAGTAAATGCAGAGATCAAAAGAAAAAATACCAAGTCAGATATTAACATAGATGAGACAAAATAACAATCGATTTATTTCATTCCAAGAAATCAAAAGAATTGTTCTCTTTAGAAAATCCATGTGAGGGTATGGACCAAAGTCTAACTTAGATATCCCTGATGAAAACCATACAAAAGGACTCTGAAAAGAAGTAAAAAAAGAACTTTAAAATTAGGATTAGCTTGCCACAGACTGCTGTCCACTTGACTCTGCACAATATCCTTTATCAATCATGAAATTTAATTCATAAACAGACAAGTCTACATAGACTATCAAAGATAGATCAACAACTATGAAAACAAGTGTCTGAATGATATGATTCAACTTTGAACCTTGTTGTCTACAATAAGACCCTGCTGTCATGAAAGAGAATTAGGGTTTTGATGAATTGAAGAATGAATAAAAGCTGAACTATCTCTATAAAACTTAAGAGAAAACCTTAGTATGCTTTCTCCTTCTATTATCCCCTTGTTCTTCCTTCTCATTTTTCTTTTATACATTCAAAATTATTTGAAGTAGTTCAACTACTTCAATTAGTCAAGTTAAGTAAACTCAAATAACTTTTAGTTTAGGGGAAGAATTAATAATAATAATAATAAAGGGTCTTTTATTAAATAATAACTAGTAGGTGGTACCCCTTGTGACTCCCTTTAATTTCTTAATAAAAATAAATATAATAGACAATCAATCAAACACATCCCTCCTTGTGGCTCCCATAAGCATTTCCACAATTTGAAATTTAAATATCAGTGATATTTCAAATTATATCAAAACATGTAAATATCCACAATATCCAAAAATAGTTTGTTGTCCAAAATTTTCAGCAGTCCACTGTCCTCAATAAATCAATAATAAAACATAATCAAAAACCATATTTACCACTTTGAGAGGAAATTTTTCATTTGTTGTTGTTATTCCCTTTTGGCTTCCCTGAATTATCCTTAGGTTAGGTAGAACCTTGAGGCTTGATCTCACTTATGACATGGGGACAATCATCTCTTAAGTGCATATGGGATGATACTGACTTGGCTGAGTCACTTAAAGGAGAGGAGGGGGAAACATCGAATTTTCCTTTGTCATTCATATGGTGGGATTCACTTTGGATTCTTTTTCTTGCATGGGAGGACTGTACAGGTGAGTGTGCAGGGGAAATCTGAACATTTGTGTTAACAGGTGGAGGAGGAGGAGGTAAAGAAATTTTTTTCTAACCACGATGGTGGGAGACTGTTGGGTGAACATTATCATACCATCTATCATTCTCGGTAACTTTAGGTTGCAAAGAAACATGAGGGGGCATAGGGATACCAGGGACATGCTGGGGCTAGAAGAAAGACCTCTCTAGCCTAGGCTGGACTATCCCTTTTCCAATCCAATCGAAAAATCCAGCTTGAAAGAGATGGTTTAACTCTTGAGGATTGACATCGAAATGTATTGAGAATGTGGGCCTTCTATACCCTTTTTTCCAGTTTCCTCTTCCCTTATTATTTCGGCCATGACTTCCTTTGCTGAAAAATATCATCATGTATGCAAAAATTATTACCAACTAGATCTTAAAAAGACCATACATGACATTCTCTTAATATGAAACAAAGTTTGGCTCAACAATCACATCAGACTCATGCAATCCAATCCATAAAATTTATTTAATAATTATCAAAAGAACAGGGGGTGAAATAGCGTTCAGGGATATCTGAGGGGATTATAGAAAAAGTGATCTCATGACTGGGAGTAAGAACATGATTACTACTCGACAATTCATTAAACAATGGACTATGCAACAATACCAAAACATATCAGTTGTCATCTATATCTGTGTTATTTTTTATCTCTGTCATACAAAGTTTTAATCTAATTTTAGTGAACTGGTCCTGCAAAATGAATTTGGGATCGTAAGGGATTTGTAATGAGAGAAAAAGTGAGAAAATGAAAGGGAATTAAATGGATATTGTTCATAAAATAAATTAAATCAATCAATTATTCTAACTCTATTTCAATTTTAATCCAAAAATCATCAAGTTCTAAGACCAAAACATTCATTGTTCCTCAATTGTATACAAATTTCTTATTTCCTCAATAACAATTTAATTTCCCATAAATATTCAATTTATAACAGTATGTCTATTATAACTTATGCAAACATTTCCAATTCAATCAGGATTGCATGCTCTAATGTTCATTTCTTTCCCTTTTTAAAATAAAACAAAACATGCACATTGATCCTTGTCACTATGTCCAACATTCATCTTTGGTAATGAAACAATAATTCACCCAAGATAAATAATCAACAATCATCGTTCTCTAATCAACAATCGGGCCCGATTTAAATATACACAGGTGCCTTTTAAAATCATGGAAAAACTTAAGAGCATGTTTAGTGAACCAATCATACATAGGTCTTCACTCATATCATTGACCCAATCTTGAATCAACAAAAACAATCAACTCCAAAAAAAAATGGAACACCGATCTGGCTCTCTGTGTGAAATGATATATATAGACTTGCTTTTAAAATGAACAGTGCATAGAGACATGTCATGTATGAAACGAACAGAACTAAATTAACACACATGAGTCTCTTAGACTTTTAACAGAACCACGACCATGATTGGTTAAACAATCACTCACAGGTTTATTCTTCATTTTAAATGCAATCAAGATCATGTTGAGATTAAACACAGTAATTGAGACCATAAACAAATAGAAGGACATCTCTCGGTTGTATGAACCACATATTTTATTTCTTCTTTGTTCAAACGAGTTCATAACAGAGAGGACACACAAATATTTGACCAAGAAGGGGGATACCATGCCTTTAAAATTCCACAATCATTAAACTGATAACCCAACACTTGACAAACCCCAGAAGGTTCTCGAGGAGGGTAGAGGCAAGTCAGAGTCCAATTCAGGCAGTTTTTCATAAATTAAATGCAGAGAGGCAAAGTGATCAAAATCTGGACCAGGGGTCAAATTTTAGCCCAAAAATCAACGTTCTCAGAATTGCCTCAAATTGGACGTGAGGGTAGCCCTTGTTGTCACGAACCCAACGCAATTCGTTTCGTCTCAAACGGACATCGGGATCGAAAGATATGGCAATCTGTTCGGANATACGACCACGTGGCAGGGCCGTACCAGCATGATGACGTGGCAGTTGGGGTGATGTGGCACATTTTCATTGGTTGGTTGTTCGTTGGCGAATACGGTGATGACACGTGTCTATTTATGGGCAAATAATATGAGGACACGTGGCCCAATCGGAGGGCGCCACGTGTCCCCTCATTTTTGGCTATTTGGTTTTTGGTTCAAAAGTTTGGCAGCCATGGGATTTGAACCAGCGACCTCCCCTCTTGCCAAAGTCTTAACACATTTCCGCTAACCACCATTCCCGCCTTTGTTCCTTGTTTGCATTATCGGACATATTATATATATGTTTGGTTGTTATGTCAAACGGAAAGGGGGGCGGGCCGGGGCATAGCCCCGACCCGTGGACATATATGTTGATATATGACCGTGTTATGGCCAACAGTTATGCGCGCGCATTTTATTACATTTTATGGTTTGTTTATAAACCAAAGTTTATTTAACCATTGTATTATATATGGGCGCGTTATATATTGCAATGTATTACATTGCATTTACATATATATATGTTTGCTTTATAATAAAAATT
>JASDQU010317771.1:6749-18937 GCA_032191745.1 Picea mariana | reverse complement strand
CTGGCAGTTTCAAATATCAAACCTTTCTTTCCTCCATACACCAATCTTCTGGAGTCTATGATCTGCAAACATCTATCCTTCTCAATCAATGGCTTTGCGACACTTTGAGAATTTGAACTTTCAACCAGATCAACAGTTCCACGGCCCCTTTTTCAATCAATGGTCGAGATCTCCTTCAGGTATCTAGACTTCTTACATCTCAAGTCTCAAACTTTACTTCCCCCCAAATATCTAGATTAGTGCCACATGTCCTTGCTGATGTGGTTTTTTGATGTGGGTGAGACGTGTAGGAAGTGTAGTGGACTGTGGAGGTAGAGCGCAGTAGTGGAGTGTGACGTGTAGCAGGTCGTGGAGTGTGACGTCGGAGCGTGAAGGTGGTATGTATGAGTGGTATGGTGGTTTAATCAGATGGGGGGTTAGGCAGTAAGTGGTAATGAGTGAGGGGGGTCTGAGTTGATAGGAAGGTGACACATATGAGGGTCCCACATGGAAAATACGACCAACTCGGATCCTCCCCCCCATAGTTAAAGGAAAAAAGGTTGAGGGGGTCCAATATGCCCTGTCAACCGTAGATCTGAGTGCCCGATTATCAACTGCTGAGATTAGCGCACCCTTCTTCTAACTTATCCTATACTTCCACTTTAGAATGATCTGACGACTAAAATTTACTTCAGATGATCTGATGATTGAGATCAATTTCGGATGATTGGACAATCGAGATTTACTTTGGCTCTCCATCTCTTTGGGCTTCGGGATTTTCAAATATCAAACTTGAAGTTGAAGTGAGATTTTTCCATAGCATAACCTCCTCACATCTTTGGACCCAAAACGAATGATGTTCATTGGATCAAGATCTTATATCAACGACTCGATCTGTTTGCGATGCAGCTTTGCTTTGGATTAAATCCAACAACTCTCCATCTTTGCTTATCCTATCTTTCCATTTAATTTGATCCAATGACTGACATAAATTCGGGTGATCTAGATCTAAGATCTCAACCCTTACTTATCCTATCCTTCTACTTAAGGTGATCCGATGGTCATCACATTTTCTCCAGATTTGATGGTCCTTATTCATTTTGGATTTTGGGCTTCAGGTAATTCGACTTTCAAGTTGCCAATTCTTCCGAAGTGAGATTCCCCGAACAGTAACCTCCTCGCAAATTTTGACGTGAACCTAATGTTGTTCGTCGATCATGTTCTTAGATAAATGGCTCGATCTATCTTCGGTGCTGCTCTTCTAGCTTATCCTGTCCTTCCACTTAGAATGAGCCAATGGTTGTTGGGTATTCGGTTATTGGTCCTTTGGATCAATGATCCAATGACCACTGTCGCTCTTCCTCCTGAGATTTCTCGCCTTCTGCTCCCCCTTTTGTTCTTTCCATCAATGAAAAGAACACTCTTCCTATAAACATGCCAAAATTTATAGGCCCCCATATTTGTCCATTCCCAACAACTGGTATCACATTATATTTATTAAAATAAGAAAATACATTACGCATATTACATCGCTTGGCCTTAGCCATATCCATATCTACATTATGCATTAATTCAACTAGGGATTATAGTGGGGATGTTACATTCCCCCTCCCCTACAATTGTGCATCATCCTTGATGAAAAACACCATGATGAAAACATATACATATTTACATTACGATATTCAAAAAACAAAAACAAATTTATGCAAATTTTACCCTCCAACAACAGTCCCAACCATAATCTCTTGTTCTTCTCAACATTTTTACCCAAGGAATGTGCCCCCTTCACTGCCTTTATTCCATTAATCTACACCATTCTTTTATCAAGGATGTGAGCACACGTGACCAAGAATTTATGAGATGAGGTTCCAAAACTCTAGTTGTCCAAAAATTGAGTCTTGCATTTTCAGCTCCTATTTCCTTCAAAATTGATAAAAAATTGGGGGTATTCCTCCTGCATAGTTTGTTCATGCTCTCAGGTTTCATCTTTAGGACTGTAGCAAGTCCATTGAACTTTTACCAACCCTGCATATTGGTTCCACTCGAAAATCCCCTTTGTTTTCCACCTTGATCACAATCCAATCAATTATGTGGTTAGGGTTGGGCACACATTTCCTTAATAATGATACATGAAACACATTATGCACTTTCATGGATGCAGGAAATGGTAGCATGTATGCAACTGA
Organism: Picea mariana; assembly: GCA_032191745.1. Classification (NCBI taxonomy): domain Eukaryota; kingdom Viridiplantae; phylum Streptophyta; class Pinopsida; order Pinales; family Pinaceae; genus Picea; species Picea mariana. The sequence continues at coordinate 16,772 of JASDQU010317771.1, read as the reverse complement.
ACCTATCTTTTCTAATGTTTTGAAAAGCCCACAATATCTCGCTACCAACTGTGGGAAACAAGCCAATCTTATTGAAATTCTTTTCGCTTTCACTTTTTGAAAAACATGTTCACCCACTTTAAAATATCTAAATATTCTATTCTTGTTTGCATAAATTTTCTTCTTATCCCAAGTAGCCTTTAATTTCTTCCTAATCCTTGCCATTTTCTCTTCCATTTCCTTTAATAAACCTGGCCCAATGATAGCTTTGTCTACTGTGTTATCCCAACTCACTGGTGTGTTACATTTCCTGCCATACAAAGCTTCAAAAGAACTAATTTTTAATGAGGCTCTATACCCATTATTATAAGCAAACTCCACTAAGTGGATATAGTCTTCCCATTTCGATGGATCATCCATCACATACATCCTCAACATGTCTTCTATTATCCTATTGGTCCTCTCTGTTTTCCCATCTGAATCTGGGTGATATGTTGTACTGAGATTCAATTTGCCCCAAAGCCTTTGAACAAAACTTGCCAGAATTTGGAGGTAAAATTGGAATATCTATTTGAAACTATTGCCTTAGGCACTCCATGTAGCCTAAGAACTTCCTTCATGTATATTTTTTCAATGTTTTCTGCCTTGTGTGTTGTCTTTACGGGAATAAAATATGCTTCCTTAGTCAGTGTGTCCACCACCACCATGATGGAATCATGCTGCTTCGTTGTTCTGGGTGTCTTTGCAATAAAATCTATCATGAAAACTTTCCATTTCCATTATAGAATGGAAAATGGTTGCAACATCCCCACTAGATGTTTGTGCTCTATCTTTACCTTTTGGCACTCTAGACATTGGGATATGTAGTTATCCACTTCTTTCTTCATTCCCAACCAAAAGTATTAGCTCCTCACAATTGTAATTGATTTATGATATCCTAGGTGCCCAACATATGGCACGTTATGCATTTCTCTCAGCACAATATTTTCAGCTCCATGAAATTTGGCACATACACCTTGCCCTTGTACAAGAGGATCCCGTCCTCTTTCAATTCATAGTTTTTAATTTTTCACTGTGAATTTTCTTGCTATAAGTTTTTTTTTTATTTGCAAATAAAACTGATCTAAATTTGCTACTTCAATAATTTTTCCCTTTAAATATGTCCTATACATGATTATGGTTGAAACATTCACTTCATGAACTCTTTTGCTGAGTGCATCAACCACCTGGTTTTATTTTCCCTTTATATGTTCAATTGCAAAGTCGTAATCACTAAGAAACTCCAACCATCTATTTTTTCTGGAATTTAGTGTTGGCTGTCTAAATAAATGTTTCACACCACAGTGGTATGTTATTAACTCAAACCTCTTCCCCATGAGGTAATGCCTCCACATTTTCAATGCATGTACAATGGATGCTAACTCTAAATCATGAGTAGCATATTGTCTGTCATGCTCCTTTAGTTTTCTAGATTCAAAACATACCACATGATCTTTTTTGCTAAGGTCTCCATCGATCCCTTCCTTGCACGCATCTGTGCACACTTCAAAGTCTTCATCTGGATCTGCAATATTTAATATGGGTGCATTTGTAAAAATGTTTTTCAAGTGCTGAAAAATTTCTTCACATTTTGGAGTCGATTAGAATTTCACTCCCTTCTTTTGCAATTAAGTGATTGAGATTGCAATATTTGAAAACCCCTTTATGTATATTCGGTAATAACCCGTAAGACCCATAAATGATCTGACCTCTGTCAGATCTCTTGGTGTTGGCCATCCCCTAATGTAATCTATCTTCTCAGGATCAACTGTTATCCCATATGTTAAAATAATATGCCCTAAGTAATGGATCTTCTTTTGATAAAATATGCACTTACTTTACTTGGAATACAATTTATGCTCCCTTAAAACCTTTAGCATCATTCTTAAATGATTCTCATGTTCTTCCTTGGACTTAGAGTAGATGAGAATATTGTCTAAGAAAACAATTACAAAATTCTCCAAGTACTCACTGAACACTCCATTCATTAGACACATAAAAACAACTAGGGCATTTGATAGTCCAAATGGCACTACCGTGAATTCATAATGCCCATATCTTGTTCTAAATGTTGTCTTGTTGATGTATTCTTCTTTTATTCTCACTTGATGATAACCTGATCTCAAGTCAATCTTGGAAAAGATCCTTGCACCTGTTAGCTGAACGAACAAATTATCAATCCTTGGCAAAGGATATTTGTTCTTTATAGTGACTTTATTCAATTATATGAAATTAATATACAACCTTAAGGTTCCATCATTTTTTTTCACAAATAAAATAGGGGCTCCCCAAGGTCACACACTTGGGCGTATATACCCCTTTTCCAAAATTTCTTTTAGTTGCATATAGAACTCTTTCAATTCTGGTGTGCCCATTCTATAAGGTGTCTTGGACACTGGGGAAACACCTAACACCAAATCAATAGAGAAATTGATGTCCCTCTTTAGTGCTAGTCCTCAAATTTCCTCAAAACAATCTTCAAAATCTCTCAAGACTGAACGGTCTTCGATACTGGCCATTTTATCTCTAGTTGTCTCTTCCATATGGGTTGCAAAAAATTGACATCCTTTCGTGAAACTCTTTTTTAGTTGCATGGCTGAAATTTCTCTAACAAACACAACTCTTGGAATGCCTTGAATCTTTCCTTGCTATCCCTTCTCATAAAAACACATTATTGTCTTGTTGTAAAAATATAGGATGACATGGTGTTTTTACAACCAATCCATGCCAATTAGATAGCCATATGAAACCAATGGCATTATGTTCATGTCTACCTTTGTGATGAGTCCATTAATGTCTATTGAGAAATATTTAACTAACTCATTGATCTTTCTCTTATCCCCTGTGGCTAACTAAACTAATCAATATTTAATATGCTTACTCCTTTGCAAGTGAAATATTCAAATAATATTAGAGTTTATGTAACTATGGATAGCTCCAGAATCAATTAAAATTTCTATGGGTTGATTATTGATCTTACCTTCCACCTCAATTATGGGGGAATGATATTTTTCTTGCTTGTTGTCCAAGGCTGCATAACTCCTTGGCATGCTTCCTCCCATGTCTTCCACTTTTTCAGCCTCATGAATGTTGTGAAAAATCCTCATCCTTTCACCTTTGTGAGGGAAATCCATATATAAGTGATTCCCCTCACATGCCCAACATTGTACACGCTACTATCTTGGCCTTTTACCAAATAAACCTGCTATCTTGTGCTCATTTTGGGCTAGCTTCCCTTATTTTCTTAGGAGTTGTTCTTGAAAAAGGGTGGCTTAAAACCTTTTTTACTTTGATCCATGTTTCCTTTCATCTTGTCATTCCAAGTCTTTTGGAAGATTGGCCTCCCTCTGCTCTACTCATAAAGATGCTTTTCTCTCCTTATGGTCTCCTCCAAAGTCTTGGGGTTATCATATTGTACCTTTTCACTGTAGAAGGAGGGTAACCGACTAAGAAACCTTTGGGTTTCGACCTTCTCATATTTTATGAATTCCACATACTTCAAAAAATCAAAGAACCTCTTCTTATATTCATCCATTGAGGTGCTACACATTTTGAGTTCAAATAACCCTTTCATCTTTCTCTCACAATAGTGTTTTGAAAAATATTTCTCTTGGAAATATTCTTTGAATTTCCTCTAGGAGACTCTCTTCTCATTAATATGCTTGTCTTTCTTAAGCTGATCCCACCACATAACTATCTTGCCTTGCAACTGGTATGTTGCAATTCTTGTTTCTACCCTTTAGGGGTAATCATGCAGTTGGAAATTATATTTCTTCATTTCCAATAGAAATGATTCAACCTCTTCTCCCTTCCTATTCTCACCATTGAAATTAAGTGGCTTGATCTTCCCGAGTTCACCTTGAAATATGTCTCCCTCAGGACTTCCCCTCTATCTCCTGAGAGAAGACACACTTGGGATGGTCCTTGGCCCTAAAATTGCATGATCTATCCTAGTTGATTTCCCTAGGGAATGATGGTGTCCACTCTTGCTCCTTGATTTCCTGTCATTCCCATTGTCATCCCTCCTGCTATGGGATTTGGATGCTGACACTTGTCTAGCACTAGCTTCTTTCATGGTGCCAGAGTCTTTCTTGGCTTGCTTCTGTAACATGTTCACACTTTGAAGTATATCTTCTCGAGCCTTCATAATTATTTCATTATCATATTTATAACTCCACACTTCTTTATGTGGGATCCTCATAGTCACATGCTCTTGCCTGCCTCTTCTTCCATTAGAATCAGTCTCAACATTTCCGATGCTAACATGCAAACCTATGAATTCCTCTTCATGATTGTAGGACCCTTGGGAATATTCCATTTCTGTGGTCTCATAAAGGAGCCAAAATGCCTTCCTGATCCTATAACTCTGCAGAATATGTGCATGCAAACAATTTTCTGTTAGATAAAAATAAATATATATGCAATTTTGGAAAAGAATGCATAAATTTTTCTGCCCTTTAATGCCACCAGTCATCTTCTTTTGAGTTGACTCTAAAATTTTCCTCTCAAATGAATTTTCTGGGTTAACAAATGGATTCTCCTCCTCAAGACCTTTCCATTTACTATTCGTTTTCCCAATTTTTATTTCCGAGCATAAATTTATGGCCTTTAGAAGTTTTGACCATTTTTTTTTTACATCCTTGCATGCTACATGTGTGCTCTCTCCTTTCCAACACATTTTTAGGTACCCAAAACTCAGTTTAGACTCCATGGATGAACTCTACTATCCATCATCTTTCCATAGACTGCTCTTGGGCTCCAAAAGGACTCCTGGACAAGGAGTTATTCCCTCTAAAGGAAATCTGGTGTTGAATTTTACCCTTGGTTGTTTTGGCTGTAACTTCTTCATAAAAGATCTGTTTGGAGAAAAAATTAGCTTGATGGAAAGATCTCTTCGAGATTTATCATTTTATAAGAAGAAACAATGTGTCTTGGAAGTACACATACTTTCTTACAAATTTGATTTTCTAAAAATGTTGTTTAGGCCTTCAAAAATGGCTTGCAAGTTTGTGACCTTCAAGAACACCAAAACTATCTAATATTTTGATTGTTTATTTACAGTTTATGGCACTGGTTTTGTTCTCGTTCACCAGGAAATTGAACCAACAAGGCACCAGGGTAAACACCTCCCTTCACCTTGTCTAACTTTCCTTTGATATTGATTCGATCTACTGACATTCCGATCCATCGAGGCACTATGCTACCACACTCCACTTCGATCCAACTCTCTTGGTGATTCCGGTATGATCCGATATGTCGGACATACTAGGCAATTGGGGCACCAAAATACTAGAAACTCGCACATAACTCCAACCAAATGGACCCAACGTTGATCCACTAGGTCATCGAGCTTCTTACCGCCACGCACAACCTCCATCCAATAACCCTGACCCAATAAGTTAGTTGAAACCTTGTGTATGTACTCCAATGTGGCTTACCCCTGGCATGACATGTGGATAACAAGGCATGGGCCCATCGACCCACTAGCTACTCCCATGCAAATTCCATCAAATTTTCTGGACGTCATTCCACCAGGGCACTAGAACATTGGCCTCCACACACAACCACCATTAAATGGCTCCAATCAGATCAAGTGAACACACTTTCTCGTGGGGGTTCTGTTAGCCAAAAGTAGATGTTGTAAACGAGCTCCACAAAGTTCCATTTCTCTCTCTGTGATTCATGAAAAAATGAAAAAGGAATGTCATTTTATTATAAACCATCCGATCTAACCTTTTCCCTTGCATGTGGGATACATAATTCTCATTGTAAATCAAGGGCTGGGAATCCATTGCGAGAGTGCGATCAATGACTCTTGTGCACTATCACTCTAGAAGGAATAAATGTTGACTCCTTGCTTCAGTTTGACCCAACTATGGGTCGTTGGAAAGTCCAAACCATGGGGATTATCTTGGACACAATTTCCATGGTGGAATAACAACTTTAAACCAAAAAATCCTCCTCCAACGTATTCTACAAGCAACAATAATTTTTACCCCAAATGAAAAATATGATTCAAATGACTTTAACTGTCATGCAGCAGTCTCTTGTAGGCTAGTGCTTCAACCTTCTACTTTGATACCATAATGTAACGTTCCCCAACTCATCTTGGGAATACTACCTACAAAATACACATAAAAATAAAAAAAATCTTCTAATTGATTTACTATAGCTTACTAACTATGATTTAATTCACAATTTAAACTAGAATTGGATACCGACAATGAAATGCAACTACTACAATTCTAAATGAATAGTAATGTAGAAAATAACTCATTCAAAACAACAATAAACCATTCACATACACAAATTAAGAAAGAACAATTAAAATCAAGAAAATAACTCTGGAAATAGGTGCCTCTCAATAGCAAGTCACCCCCAAGTTGGGGCTATGAATCCACAAGAGAAGGGTGCCTCTCACAACCCACTCACAACTCAATAACACACAATCACTGATACTCTCCTACAACTATCCCAAATTTACCTCCAACTCTCTTCCTCTTGGAATGTTCAACCCAAGGAATGTACCCTTTCACTTCTCTCAGTACATTAGGCGTCCCATTTTTTTATTAGGGTCTCTATGGCACATGTAGCTAGGAATATATCTGTTGGGAACTCTAAGTATCTCACTGCCAAGAGAAGTTACCAGCAACCAACAAAAACACTTGTTGTTATAGTGAAACTCACTAAGGAGTTCACTCTTCAAGCCTGTCAACCTGGTTCTTCAATTTCTAGATTCAAATACGCTCCCAAACGCTCCATCATGTTCCTAAATTTTCCCATCCTCCTTGCTCTAGTTTTGGTTCTCTTTTCGTTGCTTTCTTCTTGTTGTTCATGCCAAACTAAATGTATACAAACTGCCTATCACAACCCATATGAATTTAATCTATTTTCTCAATACCATTAACTGCTGACTTTGCTTAATGTTGATTTCTTCTTCCCCATGCTTTCCAAAAACTATGGGATGTCACTCTCACACCCACCCTCTTACATGAGTTTTAATGATTGGGATCTCATACACTCAAACAAAAATGAGAAGTTTTCCCCAATGATAAATAATTTAGAAAACTAGGTTTGGATTAATACCCATAAACCATCCCCCCCCTTAGGTCCCCCTTAGACATTCTCAGGAATCCCCATGACTTGTGGATTAATCATTCCCCATCTTTGTCCATTCCCAACAAATAGTATCACATTATATTTATTAAAATTAAAAAATACATTACGCATATTATATTGCTTGTCCACAACCATATCCATATCTACATTATGCATTAATTAAACTGGGGATTATAGTGCAGATGTTACTCCAAATCTCCAGTTGTAAGCAACAATCTTGCAGATCAATTTTCCAAAGATTGGTCATAATCAATAGTGAGGTTGGTGGAGTAGAAATGGTTCCATATATGCTACTCAAGAAGTACATTTCTCATAGAATTGTAGTGGTTACATTTCTCAAGGTAACACTGTAGATAATTAGGGTCCTTATGTTGCTCAAACATTGTAATAGTGTTTTTTAAAATAATCTATGAGTTTCATCTCTGTAATACCTCTATTTCCTCCTACTTGTAAATATAGCTATATTTTTCTAAAACGATAGTGTAAATATTTATGATACTAATGTAAAAAGGAAAATTTTGGACAACTGTTGAGGGGGATTGCCTATACAGGTCATGATGACATGAGAGGTAAACAATGGGGAAATTTCCCTTGCCAATTTAAAATTCAAGAAAAATCCAGATTGCTCATTTTCTAGAATTGTGATTAATGGAGGAAGTTGGTAGTTCAGATATCAGCTTCCCACATTTATGAACAAGAATGGGTTTTGTACCAGAACTACCTTGCCTCAGAAGCATGAGTAGAAAAGTACCCATCTACAAGATTCTAGGCTGACCCATGAATTGAGGGATTTGACTCACACAATATTTCAAACAAAGGAATGAAATAAAAGGAAAATAATGGGAAGAGAGGGAAGGGGTAGAGGAGTGAGTCTGGTGACATTTTTTCTAAAGAGAGAGAGCATGTGCAGCTCTCGGGTTTTGAAAAGATCTGAAAATCAAATTTGTTCTGGGTATGGGAATTGTTGGGCAGTGTTTTCTAACCAAGATGATAAACGAGGTTGCAGAGAGGATAAGTGACTGAGGAAGAACTCATTGCATACCCCTTTCTTGGTAGAGAGAGAAACGATCTGCTAAATTCCTGTGGAAAGAGGAGAGCGATCTTCGTCCCTGGTTGTTGTTAAACAAATGGAATAGTCTCTCTCAGAGCATCATGACCTAGCTAGGGGGTGGCCAACAATAAATTTGTCTGGGAGTTGTTGTGCCTACGAATGGGAGGAAAAGGGCACCCCTTTAAGTAGGTGCAACATTTTATGGGCCCTAGATAAGTATATTTTTGCTAAATCTCTATTGTGTCAAGCTTAGAGAAAGTTACAGATCGTGTTTTAAGAGCTGTGTAAGTTTAATTTATGGAAAAAGTGGCTTGAGAAAATTAAGTAAAATAAAGAGAATGTCTTAGCTGAAGCTCATTTGATTTAACTCCTTATCCCTTGACTATCTATGTGCTAAAATAAGATTTTTGGGAGTGGATGTTGTGGTTGACTGTGCTCTACAATTTAATGTATGCTTGGGAAATGATGATTGAACAATTAAAAATATCGATAAAACATCTGAAAGAAGTGAGAGTGATGTTTCTGCATAAGAGTATTATGTTTTAGTATGTCCTCAAATCCTATGCTAGAAATCTTAGAGGATATCATATCTGTGTGGACTTTAGCAAATAATCCCAGATATGGGAAAACATTAAAAGTCCTTATAAACAATTATTGACGGAAAATAATTAGGACATAAACATGAAATTGGTCTTAATGAATTAAAGAAAAAAAGTTCTTAAAATTCTATTTGGGGCATAAATAAACATTTATGTTTAAATTCTGTTAAATCTCCTAAATTTGGGAAGAATCCCCTTAAATTTTGGAGGACAATAAATCTTGGTAGAAACACTGAATTTACTGTGGAGGTAAATCTTTGTATTATGACCATTTCCTTAAATTTAGTAAGAGTATTATAGCACAATAATAAGGAAATAAAATTTACTCATTTAGCCGCAAAAAGAGAGAGATTATCATTATATTTTTAATTTTCAGAATGGAGAAATTTCCTTGGAAAATAAATTTTATTAAATTTCCTTTCTCTTATTTTTTCGTAAGAGAAAATATTTTCCTTTAAATCCTCGAGGTAATATAACTGTTCATGGATATATAAATATATGTATATATATATTTCTATATACATATTTTATTATTATTGTTATTATTTTATTCTAAAAATAGAGGCTAAAGTTCCTGGAGCCTTAAAGGCCTGAGACCAAGAGAATATCATTTATTATTAATTTTGATGCCAAAATACACTAGGTAATAACCTGTGAACAAACACTTTAAACATCTCATGGTATTTAGAACTCTGGGAGTTCAGAGCTTTGCGGCTCTGAGATGTTTGGGTGATGGATCTCACTAGCTAAAATCGTTGGAGACTCGAACCCTACCTTTCTCTATACAAACATTGCCAAGGAAATAAATATAATCAATTATATGATATTATAGTTAATTGCGATCAAAATAGCCTAATTGAATATACAACCCCTTTATTTTCAATTAATTATATTATAATTCAAAATTACTCATTATATTTATATTACGTTGTAATACGAGTGGCTCCCCTCCAGAACTCCGGGACTCCGAGTTATTTACACAATGAAGAATTGCGGGGAAGAGTCGAAGGTGAGGACCGAGATATCTTTCCTTCCTATCCAATATTAAATTATTTATTGGAGAATTTTAAAACCTGGGCGTAAATTTTGAGGGGTATAATATAATTTATTATATTATATTATGGTTTATTGAAATGGTTGTGCGTGAATGAAGCCAACTGCTTTTAAATATGAAATAATGTGAAAAGGTGTATAATGAAGGGGGTGGAACCGAATATCTTTTCTTTCATTATAATA